>JAINUT010001056.1:0-47356 GCA_020205555.1 Panax stipuleanatus | reverse complement strand
GATTTCGTGTTTGTGATCAATAATGGACCTGCTGCATGTAAGTTGTTCCCATTCTTTTTTCTCACTCTGTGTATATATATATATATATGTATATCTCTGTGAGTACACACTAACAGCACACTCTTGCTTTGTTGGCTTTAAGAAAAAACTTAGGGGAGAAAAAAAATAAGTTGGCTTGAGCAAATCCATGAGATTAAAATGTTACGAGCTTTCGGGAATGATTATATGATTCATCATTGTACTCCATGTCAATTCTCTCTGTGTAGGTCAATCAGTTTACCATATTCACTTGCATGTTCTCGGTGGGAGACAATTAAAATGGCCACCAGGTTAAAGGTCGGGACTTGGGACAGATTGTGGTGCCGGAAAACTTTCTCATGTTTTGTTTTTCGCCTCCAGCCTCCAGCCTCCAGCCTCCCTTTTTCGCAAACATTTCTTTATTTTCTTCCCAATCCATTTTGTAAAAATCTTTGGATCTTTCATTTGGAGACGAGCAGTTTGTTATTTACTGTTCCATTCTGTAATGTTAGGGTCTTTGACCAAAATTTTTGCCACTAGTCCTGTGATATTCAACAAATTTCTGGATTTGGCTCCCCTCTGTGTTATACCATCCTTCAATTACATTTATTGCACCACTTTTTATATAGTAAAAATCCAACTATGTTAATAGGTACTTCATGAAAATGAGATAAATTATATAAAAAACTTGAATCATTGAAATCATTTTTATCGAAAACAAATTCTTATTGTTTTAAAAATTAATAAAATTTATTTAATTATAGATAATAAGAAACAGGGGAAACAAAAGAGTAGAAAAAGTTCAACTACGTTTAACCCCTGCCTGCATCCTCACTTTTATGCATATAATATATCAGACCTATTTGTACATAAAAAAAAAATCTAAGTAATCAATGGAGCCTATTGCCCACACTAACTGTGAGCTAGATCTGCCTGCCACTGTTTCAGATGGACGTATCAAGTACCAACTAACAAGCCGAAGAAATATACCCATATCGTACACTGTATTGACATTTTCCGTTCTTGTTTTTGTGCCGCGATCCGGATAACTTTGTCTCAATCGGACAAATGAAATTTTGTGTTGATATAAAGACTTTATATTTCCGCTAAGAAGTTGAGCACTTTTGAATATTCCATTGCCAATCGCACATCCCAAAAGCAGCCTCATCGCGTGGTAAAGATCCCCGACTGGTTTGAACAGAGACACGAGCAGTCCGGTTCAGTCAATTCCCTCTTCACAAGCCTTTGTAACGATTGATCATAAGCTTAATAAGTGGGAGTTTTAAGGAGACTTGACGCCAGATCTCATTCACTGTTCCGTCTGGATCTTCATACTCAAAGTAATGCTTCACCTGAATCAGAACGTTAAATTTGAGATAACTGAACTTATGCAACCAGCAACTATAATCACCATAAGCGAGATTATGCAAAATATAACAGTAGTGAATTTTGATGTAAAAAGAAAAAAGAGAACAAAATCCCTTGGTGGTTAAGTCAATTAGGCTAATGAACATACCATGCTTTAAACTTTAAAGCATGCTCGTGAAATGACTGAAGCTACCGTTAATGGCCATTCACATACGAGTGACAATATCAAGTAGCATTGAGGAGTTCACTTCTTAAGTTTGCACTTTACTTGCCTCTAGGGCTTTGAGGCATTTAAAGATGAATTCGCTAAGATTCCCAACCATCTCCATTCCTCACCTTCAAAACAAGGTTGTTTTTTCCCCTTTTTTTTAACCTTGTAAATGCATTAAAACTGCTAGAAAGCCTGGCTCAAAAGCAACAGCTCATAATGAGTCCTTAAGCTTAGTAATATGTAAGCAGAAACAATATAGAAACTAACAATGTAGAAGTGTGTATTTGAACGCCCCCCCCCCCCCCCTCCCCTCCCCTCCCCTCCCCTCCCCTGGCTGCGGAAACATAAGCATATTCTTGCCAATTGCAGTCATTTTGATAATAATCAATTGAAAGTGCTTTATCAGCAAAAACTAAGCAGCTCTTAAGTAAACGGATCACATCTATCCTAGGGTGAAAATAATTCCCTGGATGGAGGAGCCCTGGAAACGCAACAGAAATGACAGAATGGCAATCAGTCGCAAAATTATTGAAGTCAAAATAATTAGGATTTTCTTTTCATAAATTCATCATGGGACAATTAAATCATATATGATAAAAATAATAAATTCTAGTGTATAGATTGGAGGTATTGCAAACCAGAGCCTTGCAATGCCAGACACCAAATAAATCATAAAAGATAATAAAATTTAAAAGAAGACAAAAATTGTTGTATTGAATAAACTGGGATGATCATGCAATGTCAAATACCATATACAGTTCCAAGTAGTGGTGGTAGCAACGTAACATACATACTTAGCTTAACAGCCACTTTCAAATCATATGACCAATGTGGATATTCTAAAATTGATTCGCTGAATGGAAGTCCAAAAAGAATAAAATTAAGGGGACTATAAGCTAATGGCAAGTCATACTAAGTCTACTCCAAAAGCTGTTCCATAATGACACTGATCTTAGGACTAAGATAATTAGAACCAAAACAATTAGATGCTTCCCTTCTTATTCAAGTGCTCACATTGAGAAATAGTATTGGGAGAAGTAAAAATATGACAACTAGGAAACAATGATTCATTATTTATGCTCACATGCAAGAGAAAAGTACAAATGTCAAATGACCTTTGACAGACAAATGCTTTCCAGATATAAGAGGGAATTCTGGAGTTTCCATCTGTCAAAACTTATATACTTGTAAAAAAAGGAGAGCGTATTCGCAATATATGTAAACATACATGAGGACACAAATCAAGAAAGGAAAAAAAACATTGCAATTCTCTTAGGACTCTTTCTACTAAAAGCTAAAGGATGGATGCTTTAGTTGGGTTTTTGAAAGGGATGTCTTAATATTTTTCATTTCTAGAAGATTTTTTCCTTGCCTCTCGTTTCTCGAGTTGCTGACCTCGATGGTTCCTTACTTAAACCAGAAAGCGCGAAGCAGAATAGAGTCTAGTCATCATAATTATAACCTGTTTGTTTGTAAGTGTAAACTGTAAGCTCTATATCATAAAAAATACACCTTCAACTCTATCGCCAGAGGTATTCTGTCAAGTGTATAGACATTTTAGTATATTAAAAGAAATTCTAATGCATAAAAAAGATAGTCCCAATATGGTAATTGTAAGTACCTTTTTCATTTCCTGTTGGTATTCCAAAATCCTCTCTGCCCTTATGCTCCTGAGTAACTTCACCAAGTACCCAGGCTTTACGGCTGAGTTCGAATCCACAAAAACTGCGACTTTTCTGTAGTCTATGACGTCCTCAAAAGGCAACTCAATATAGTCACTTATTATAACAGGGACACACAAGCTCACAACAGCATCAAAGAGTCGACATGCTGATGGAGTATCACCAGCCGGATGTAAACAGAACTTGGAAGTATGCATGCCTTGTGAAGCTATACGACGACTCTCTCTGGATTGCGCACCATGTTTTATAACAACATCTTTTTCTTTCTCAAGTAATTGGAAAAGCAAGTCACGAATTTTTCCACCCTACAATGACAATAGTATGAGCAGAAATTAATGATCTAGGTGAGAACAAATTCAATTATTCTAAGCTTTATCTCAAGCAGTACCTCGACCACTGTGGATGGTTCACCCACGCCAGTTAGTAAACCATGGAGAACTATGATAGGTTTAATAGTACCACAACTAACTTTCTTCTTCTTCTTCATTTTTTTTTCAATTGAACAATGCAACACCGAAGTTCATAATTCTTTAAGACTTTAAAATTCTTAATCCTAAGATTAAATGTTGAGATAGGCAAGAACAGAGGAAACGAGACATATAAAAGAAAGTTTTCAAAGGGACCTGGAGATAACACCAATGAATGACATGATAAGAAAAGTCAACCGACATGGCTTTGCTATTTGAACCCAAGAATACCAAATGCAAATACATACAAGGATTCACATAAGCACTTCAAAGACTCATAGAGAGAAGAAGAAATGAAGAATGAAACTGTGCATTTCGTTCCTATTTCAGTTCAAAGCTTTTTTTTTAAATGATGATTAATTGAGGTCTAACAGCAAGCCCACAAGCCAATTTCTCTGAAACCTGAAGCCTGCCTCCTCAAGGAATCTATTCAGTGTCTCTAAAACTATATAATACTCGACTAGCTATAGACTTCTTTTCTTAACTAATTTATTAGTGAGCTTAAGAAGAGATAGCAATATCACTGTAAGTACTAGCTCATTTGGCAGCAAACACATTCTTTCATCCTCAACTGATCAATAAACTAAAATTAACAATGCATAGGAAAGATAGAATCCTATAGCAAAACACAAAGCATACTAAAAATGCGTAAGTATAAGCGACATCAGTTACCTCCTTTCGATACCGATTCCCCATAAAGAACAACAAGACTTTCGTGTCCTCAACACCAACACCCCCCTTAAACGTATTGATCCGGTGTGAATAAGGCAGTATCACATCCTTAACCAATGAGCCTGACTGCGCCCCAACCTTCCCAAAATCCGAAACCAGCAACACCCCATTCTTCACCTTATCAACCACCTTATACAATGCATTGGGATCCTGACATATAAAACATGATCCCAACCCATGGTTCCTCTTCCAATACCCTGCTCCTCCAGCCACACAATCAACCCCTCCTGCATCTCCTCATCACTATAAACCGCAGTGGGACCCACAGTCCCCGGTGGCCGAATCGGGTTCACCACCAAGCTCCACGACGAAAAGAAGGGCACATAAACAAGTCAGCCTCCTTCCGGATCCATGACCCGAATCACAGGAGAGTTGGACCCTTTCGGCCGAATCAAATCAGCAAACAGATACCACTCAGCTGGGTGCTGATTACCCGGGTACTTGATGTTCGAAAGGTCACCATTCGGGCCTTTGCATAGCTCTCTATGACCCCATAGGTGAATTTTCTGGGGAGATCATACATGTAAACTTTGACAGGGGCTAACTGGGTTTGTTTATCGGGAAAATTTAGGAGTAATTTTCATCCGAATCAAAAGGGATATGGGGATTCAAGCTTTGATGGGTTTGAAGTAAAGAATGCGTAGAGGGCTAAAAGGAACAAAAAAGTAAGTAAAAGGGTTGGTTTGATGAATGATTTTCGACCCATTTTTGAAATTGGTAGGGTTTTGGCACGGGGTGATGATGGAGAAGATGATTGAGTAGAGGAATTGGGTGATTTAGATTTGGGTCGCTGGTTCATTGCTTAAGGTTTGGTGGCGCATTGTTATAACGTGCGCATTAAGAGAGAAAGGAGAGAATATACAGAGAGTTCGTGACTGGTTAGTGGCCGGAGTTTTGGATTTGTAAGTAATTATTATTGTACTAGGTCGGACAAGTCACAATTGTATATCTGTTCATTGACTAATAGAGTTTTGTTCTAGTTCGAGGATTTTGGGATGCTTTGGTATCTTTGATTGTTTGTAATAGAAAAAGAAAAAATAAAAGTTCTATGTTAAAGGAAATCGAAAATAGAATAACAAATGGAATTAATGTTTTCACAAGTTAATTTAATATTTTTACAACAGTAAACTAACTATAAAATTTAGTTCTTATGTCCAAATTATCCCACTTGATAAATAATAAACATCTAGTTGTTTAATTTTATTTGATTATTAGCGTTATTCAATTGAATACAACTTTTATTATTTAATTATTATGATAGTAATAATATTAATAATAATTATAAAATAGTTAGGAATAAGTGAGAAAATTATTTACACATAAAAATTAGAATCTAAGGTTTTCTTCTCCCACCGGAAAAAAAAATTATTTTTAAAATTTCAATTATCATATCATATTACTAAATTAAGATTTTTATAAAACAAATTATATTTAAAATGTGTAAACTTTATATATAAGACTGTGTAAATTTAAAATGCATAACCTTTATATATAAAACTGTGTAAACTTTATCATATCATATTACTAAATGTGTAAATTATTTTCAAAATTTCTAATATCATATCATATTACTATATTAAGATTTGTTTACACATTATACTTAAAATATAATGTGTAAACAAATTATACTTAAATTAAGATTTTTATGGAACAAATTATACTTAAGATTTTTATAAATGTGTAAACTTTATATATAGTCTTTCCCCATGTATATAAATGTATATTAGGCTGCCCGATAGATCATAAGATAATAAAAACTTATATGTCTTGTGGTTCGAAAACTCTGAACAAATAAACAATTTAAAACTTTATTTTATTTTATTACATCAATTTTTATAAGATTAATTCAGATGAGCAGTTCCAATGTCAAACTTAAATTAAATTTTATAGTCTTATAATATTAATTTTTACACAGTCTTATATATAAAGTTTACACATTTTAAGTATAATTTGTTTCATAAAAATATTAATTTAGTAATATGATATGATAATAAAAATTCTGAAAATAAATTTTTTTCCCTGATGGGGAGAAGAAAACCTTAGATCTTAATTTTTATGTGTAAATAATTTTTCACACTTATTTTCTAACTATTTTCTAATTATTATTAATATTATTATTATCATAATAATTAAATAAATAAAAGTTGTCTTCAATTGAGTAACGCTACTAATAAAATAAAGTTAAACAACTAGATGTTTAGTTATTTATCAAGTGAGGGTAATTTGGACATAAAAACTAAATTCTATAATTAGTTTAATGCACAATTGGTTGATTTAGTTAAAAGTGAGATTCACTTGTGAAAATATCAAATTAACCTGTAAAAATATCAATTCCCATAACAAATTATCATGTTAAATAAAAGTCCATCCGGGTTTGAAGAGTTATCATGTTATTATATTTTTTAATATATTGCTTGTTTGTCAATCCACGTTTGGAGAGTTTAACGCGTTTAAAAATTTTTAAATGAATTTTATTCGTTTACAAGCCGTTTATTTTAAATGCAACTTGATTAACTCGTAAATGTTGTATTTAAAGTCCAAACGTAACTCTTCAAAAATTAAAATTGTGCGGTTAATTATATATGGTCATTGTGAGGCCTTCTTTTCTCCTCGTGAAGTTTTTAGCTTAATAAAGTGTGAAAGTTAAATGATATTGAAAATTTTAGCTTAATTAAATGATATTGTGCTTGACGTTGATTACGAACTCATTTGTATTTGTACTGATATTTCCCAAGGTTTCAAAAAAGAATAATTAAAAGAGTATAAATGTTGGCCTTTTTGTGTTGTGGGGGGTGGGGGTGGGGGTGGGGGGGGGGGGAGGAATTGCTCTTTAACTTCCCCTGTATCCGTATCACATAGCTCAAATTCCTCGTGGACTTGGATATGGTCCCTCAATGGTTAGTACAATAAGTGATTTCTAGGACGGAATACGGCGGTAGACCTGGAAGTATGACTAATCATATCAACAAACAGAGGAAACTGTAACAGAGCAAACACAGTTACAGGAATACCTGCAACTAAAGCCATTGGAATAGCAATCCATACCAATCCATGGCCAAGGACAATAAAAAGCGAGCCGCAAAAAGCTACCATCATGGTGCCAATTGAGATGAACAGCGTTGCAAGTCCTATTATTAACCTCTTGGGCAGTAAGTCGAGAAAATCCTCTTCAGCATAACGCGAGGTAAGGATAGACAGGAACATGAGAATTGAAGTGGCTGATGAGAATAATGCCAGCGCATCCGAAATGGCAAAAACTATGAAGGACCTTTCTGATATAAAAAAAGGCGTTCCCGTATTGTTATTGTTGCCGCCTGGTACAGTGAAGGCAGCAGCAAACATCACGGTGGCTATGAGCGTGGCAACAACCATGCATGACGATGCAGTATCTTTCATCCACTTTTCTCCTTCGCGTACTAAAATCTTGTGCTCCTCTGTAAATAGAATCTGCGGAGTTTTGCCATTGGAGTTCTTCATTTCTGTATATAGAGGTTGGACAATCTTTTCTACTTCCTACAACCATAAAGAGACACCAACATGTAAGAACTAGAAGCTAGTACTCAAAGAAATTAACATTTTTGCACAAGAAAGATTTTTAAATTCTACTTTTATCATTGCTTTTGTTTCCTCAATCAAGTAAGCTAAGCCAAGTAGATTTCTCTTGTCAGCAATGAGCAATGCCCTCTAACCAAACAAGCACTAAATTCAATATAATAGCTGCTTGAAGTCATTGAAACAAGATTAAAAATTTCACTTTTCTGTTCTCTTCCTATTATCTTTTTTACTTGGCTTTTGTGATTAATTGTATATTATATGTGCAAAGGCAAAACAAACCTTGAACCACTGCAACTCCCGTCTCAATTGCAAAGCTGCCCCAGAATCAATATTCAGCCGATTTGCTGGTGCTAGGTTTCCAGCCAAATGCAGCATGTTATTATTGCTTTCGTCTTTATAAGCTGCGATCAAATCCTTAATGGAACCCATCTCATATATGAGATTGAAAATCTTTTCCTGACGATGTTCCACTGCTACATGAAATATACTTCGACTTTTTTCGTCAACTTTCCAAATAAGATCAGGATATGATCGAATAAGCACAATTATGAACTCCACATTTCCCAGCTCTGCAGCAGTGAACAATAATCGAGAAGGGGATCTAATAAAGTCCCCAATCTTTAAGTCATCCAGTACAAGAACCCGATCCCAAAGTCGATTCACCAGTTCCAGTGCTTGGTTATGCATCACTCTTTTGTCATAGGTATCTTTGCAACCTGGAACTGCAAGAAATATTGAGTCACACTAAATCTATGAAGCATAGGAAATTATAATCATGTTGCATACCTATAAATTGTGCTACTTTACAGACAGGTGCACTGAAGATAGGAAGCACTGCAAGAAAGACCGTGACATCATTAAATCCAAGAGAAAAGCAGACGCATTAAGTGAAAGGAAGTTAATTTCAATGTGTAAGAGATATCAGTAAATCTAAGAGCACAAGTGCTCAGTAGGCGACCAATAACATCACAGCACCATATTCAGCAAATATATAATAAGAAACAGCAGTTAAGATTAGGTTACTAACATGAGTTTACGCAACTCCTCCAAATTCCAAATTGACTTCCACTGTAAAATGCTGAAGGCTTTCTAGCCAACACATGAAGTGCTGTATCTCCATTTGCATCCCGAGCTATAGCTAAATCAGGGTGGAGTTTAATAACGTCTAAGGCTACATCTGGCGAATCAACAGAATTATTTTCTCAGAACTTGTAGCATCATTCTCACAAGGTTATACCAACAATTAAAAAAACAAAACAAAAAAAGAATGTCGTCAAAAAGAATTAATACAAACTTGAAAATCAAATAATATGATTCTATTTCATTGCGTACTTGCAACACATAAATTTCTTAGAAACATGCATGACTATAGAAGGTTACTAACCAAACAGATTGGCAGTGATAGCAGCAATGAGTAGCGCAATTAGATCTTCTGGAGTTAAATATTTTCTTTCAGTCTTGTTGTAAAGATACCATACCATGTCTCTATGGCCTAACAAAGCAGCCATGTACAGTGGCAGTACTCCTTTACTACCTCGAATCATTGGTAATTTTGTATTTTTGTCCACCATTAATTCAGCAATCTTTGTAATTCCAGACGCTGCAGCAAAACAAAGTGCAGTGTTTCCTACCCGGTTCTGCAATGCCAGGTCCTCTGGTGACATCATTTTCACCAATTCCTCAACAAACCTTGTTTTTCTTGCTCCAGCTGCGATATGGAGGGCAGTTTCTGAAGCCCTGGTTATCCTAGCTCGCACTGCTTGTGGATATAAGTTCAAAAAGTTTTTAGCTGTTTCCCAATCACCTTTAAGGGCAGCAAGATACAGGATCACATAGGCGCCAAGGCCACTGCTTCTCATCTCCCCTGCAAAAGTTCAAGCACCAAACCATGATTGCACTCCAGATTGTATTGAATGTTAAGAATCTAGACCAGGAAGCTCAAGAGCATGGATCTCAATAAATTTTGAGATTACAATCACAAAGATTGAGAAGGCAACTTGAGCAAAAGTCATGAAAATCCTATTTACAGTTGAGTAACTTTATAAATGCTTTTCCATGTACAATTTGACTTAATGAGCATGTAAAAATATGTTGACTACACTTTTTCCATCACAATATAAAAAAGCGTTAATGGGAAGTTTCACCTGAATAGAGCACTGTCGCTAGTGGAAAACTTGAAGATGCATCTGCCTCTCGGGTATTTAGTTTTTCATCAAATCTGGCACTCCGACTCATTGAAGGATAGCTGGAACTAACTTGCCACTTAGATGGTTCCATAATGACTTGTTCATTAGTTCCTGCCATTTCTAGATCAGTGGTTGAATTTGACAGAACTTGATGTGGTCGAAGATTAGAAGTACGAGTATTGACAACTGATGGATAAGTGTTGCCTTTTTCTGTCGGGATTGAATGGTTTGGTTCAACAGAGGGACGAAGACCAGAAAGAGCTGGTGAAATTCCAGGTATATCAAGGCAAATCCTATCTACACCATGAATGTCATCATAAGAGTGCTTCATGCTTATGCATATATCACCATCCTCGGGAACCTGGCTAGCCTTTGCCGAGTTGACTTCTGGGAAGCATGATTGAATAGAGAGATTTCTTCTATGTAGTGACATGGATAACTTTTTGGATATGACCATCATTCTTCTAGATATTAAAGAGATGGCATAAAAGTTAGTTATTGAGATGATTTATTACATAAAATAGAGCAGTTACACTTTTCCTCTTTTCAATTACTAGATAGCATATTCACATGGAAATAACATGCAATGGTTATTGACTATAAGATTTTTAATTCATCAGCTTAATGGAAGTCCCTGAACCAAGTCTAATTACGTACTAATGCTGCTTTTTATGTTGTATTTTTTGCTTGCTGAATAGCAAAATTATTGAAGACATCCATTGAAAGCGCATAACGTTAAACAGTGGATAAAATTCATGGTCACACACCCTTTCCACCTAGTTGATGCCCATAAATTACACTCAATGTTCTGCACTATTTTTCCCGTAGAAAGTTCTGGTCAATATCAATATCTATCTACTAATTAGTCATGCATTTTCCTATCTCCACTTGATTGAAAGAAACTAAGCTGCCCAAAATCCCTTCAGTTCTTACTAACATCCTCCAATTCCTAAACTATCCCTTATAGGAAACAGTGAATTGTATAGTGAGCTAATCATGAAAAATTAGGAGCAGGATTGGATTTGCAGCAGGGAACAAACCTTTCAGTCTTCATCTATCAAAATAATAGATTGAAGAAGGAAATTGATAAGATCTGTAATTCGAAGTATATTGAAGAACAGAGTGTTTATTACATTTCTTAGAAATGAAGCTTACAAGAAGGTATTTATGTCACTTGTAGTCTATCTATACATACCGTATACATACATGAAGGAAATAACAAACTGACAAAAGCTAGAGTGACAGCTGTGCTATCCCTACTATCAAACTAGTATTACAATCACCATTCCCTTGAGTTTGTGCAACAGAAACTTTAGCTCGTATATCAGAAGTTTGTTTAGGACCATATTCTCTAATAGAGATAGTACCATATATGGGTCTAATGCTGAAGGTTTAGCTCATGGCTTAAAAGAAGTCGTAAGAGAACTACAATTAGCAAAGTCACTTATTTGGATAAATTCCATAGAAAATTATAAGGTCGAGAAAAAATCGAAAATTATCAAGATCTGGAACATCTTGAACCTATCAATACCCAATCATTCTTTTCTTCTGTCTATTTATCCCTTTACTTTTTATGCCGTGGCTAGTAAAGAACCAACTTAACTTGTTTCTGAGTGCCTAAACACCAATTTGAACATAACAAAAACATAATATTCATAGCTAGACAACCCCATATGAACTCGAATTTGAACCACTTTGTTCCCTATAATTTGTAAAGGCATGATAAACAGTTCCTTCTCACCCCATTTAGGATTTGTAGAGCAATCATAATTTCATCAAAAAAAAAGAAAAGAAAAGCTAACAAATACTAGCATGCACATATATTGCTTACCTAAATATGCAGCATAAAATCTTCAAATGGAAGCTTAAAGACTGTTATGTCAGACTAAATAAGTATCAAGATATACCTTTCTGAGTGTTCTAAGAGCTTGGGAAGGGCTAATTGAGTTGACCCTCTTCCTCAATTCTCAAACTTCCTAGTCAGCAGGGCTAATTCAACTGACCCTTTTCCTCAATATGCAAACTGCTCCAATTTGGGTGTCAAAACTACAAGAAACACATCATATATTTATAAAAGGAAAAAAAGGTTTTGGCTTTCTAATTACTGTGTCAAGTGCTGCCCCAGTTTGGTTTCTGAGAAAGTGCAGAGAAGGGAAAGAACACCACAAATTGTTGATTCAGCAAAAAGTAAAAACAACAAAAGAAAAAAAAATGGAAGTATTATATTCCCTAAAGAATATAATTATTTGAACCTTTAACATACTATTTAGTAATCCTTTATTTAATTTTATGCACTATATTTTATCATTTATAATATCATTTGATATTAGACTATAATCTCAACTGAAGATCAAATGACCTTAAAATTAATAACAAATAGCCGTTTATGAGATTAATTAAAAGATTAATCCGTAAAAATATTAAATCAATACAGATAATACTAAACTATTAGCCATTTCACAAACAAAGGCTAGTATACTAATGGGGTGTTGTCGGTACCTTGAGTTCCTCAGCAACCAAACACAACATATTGGAGAAGAGAGAAATGGTAAGTGAGCAAGTCAATGAGGAGGGGATAGCATTGACGGAATTAAATACTCTCCACTTATTTTTTGCTGAAAGAGAGAGGAGAAGAAGAATGGCGTCTCATCCTTTTAAGTGGGTTTCCAGGAAAGCCTACAAAAGTGCACAGTTTTGAATGGCATGGGAATGGTAAGGGAGTCGTTAGCATGAAATTTATTTTTTTTGGTAAGTTGATCAAATTGATTAATAGAGTGCTGACATGCAGGTGCAGAAATGTTCTCTCTTTTTGCGTTTCAGTACTCTATTGATCAATTGACCAACTTATCAAAAAATAAACTTCATACTAACCGGATCCGAATGATCTACTCCCTCCGTTCTTTTTAAATATCATTCTTAATTGTTAAGTTTTTAATATTATTTCAAATATTAAATATAATTTTAGTTTTTTTTATTTTTTAATTAATAAATAATATTTTTTTAATACAAGAACAATATAAATAATTGACATTATATTTAATGTTATATAATCATTCCTTTAATACTTATGATTTACTCTAAAATCACATATATTAAGAGACCGATGAGTAGTGTTGACACACAGAGGAATAAATTATCTAAAAATTGATCAAAATTAATTTTATGCTAACTACTCCTAAAATATGGATATCGAAAGTACTTTGTTTTGGAAATGTTCTACAGTTCTATTACCCACATTTATAGTATTTATATAAATAACTTTTAATGTAGTGTGTTTAAATTTTATATGTTATTAGCGTAACGTCGTGAGTTAAATAACTTGCGTTAAAATATATTATTTGTAAATGTATGAAACTTTCAAGACTCAAGTACGTTTAAAATTTTAAAAACACATAATAAGTTGATGGAAGAACAAGCAAACAAAAGTATTAGCGGTCATTAATTTATCAATTAGTCTAGGGCGACATTGTTGAGCTGATATTTTTAGCGATTTTTTTTTTTTTTGTAATACTTCTCAAAAAATATATAGTATTTATTTTAACTGGAATTTTTGTAAAAAACAGTATTTTAGGTATAATTTGGATACATATAAAAAACAGAGTCTGTACAGTTTGAGATGTACTACAAAAAAATATGTCACTAGAAATGTCGCTAAAAAATGTCCCCCTAGAAGGACTCTTAATTTATTGAGTCCTTCTCTAGCGACTGAGAATGAGTTCAAAAATATATATTTTTTCTATTATTTCTCAAAAAATGTATAGTATTTAGGTGCTGTTTGTTTACATTTGATTGTCTCTTAATGGACTGCCTCTTATTCGCTAAGAGGCATGATGCTGTTTTTTTTTGTTACCTCTGAATGCCTCTTAATCGGTAAGACAAAAAATAAAATCTTAATAATTAAGAGGTACCTCTTAATGAAATTTTTTTGATATTTTTTTATATAAATATATTCAACAATATTATTCACTCATTTTTATTAAATTGAATATTTAAAATTATTAAATAAAATTTTATCCTTTAAAATGATAAAATAGTGTCATTAAGAGACAACTTACTTTTTAATTATCAAACAATTTTTTAGATTCAGACCTTATAATCATTCAGATGATCTAATTTATTAAGATATCATAATAATTCAGATCTTAATTCTCAAGCTTATAAAACACAACCTAAGTCTAATTGAATTCTGTAAAAAAATTTAATTAAAATAAATACTATATATTTTTTGAGAGGTAATAGAAAAAAAAATTATTTTTAGACTGGTCGCTCATTGCTGTCAATCTATAATTATTGTAATTTTGTTGGATTATAAAGTAGTTGAACCTCTTTATCATAGTGGATATTACTCTATTTAACGTTATTTCTTATAAGAATAATATTGTGCACAAAGTGTACATAAAAAATAAGATTTATGTACTATTATTTATCAATAAAAATATGTAGAATATCCAAGTGTAGGTCTCACTGTTTATTTTATTTTCTCCGTTTTATATTATGTGTGGACAAATTTTTATGTATAGTTTGTGTTCATAACATTACTCGTCTTGTAATTAAGCTTTTATTATATCTTGAAGAATAATATTTTGTGCACCAATTTGTATACAAAAAGTTATGCACCAAGAGTAAAATTCATGTATTATTTATCAATAAAAATATATAAAATATTTAATTATGGGTCTCACTCTTTATTTTATTTTTTTTATACTGCGTGTGCACAATTTTTTGTCTCTAACTTACTTATTTTGAAACAGAAGTTTTCCACTTTACATGTACATAAAAATGCAAACGACAAAAAATACTCACTTTCCTAATTAGGCAGTGTGAACATGTCTGCAAAATTATGTATACTTATTTAACTTAGTTAAATATTTTTGTTATCATTAATTTATTATTTACTTGTTATTCTTTTTTTTTAGAGTTTCTTTATTTTTTCTATTTTAAATTTTGATTTCTTTTATTTTGAGGTTAGATGTATCGTTTTTTGTGGGATCATTTTTCTTCTTTTGAGAGCTTAGAATCTCTTTATGTAAAGAATTGTTGTGGTAATGTGAGTGGTTAGTATAAAGTTAATTTTGATTAATAGACCAATACAGTGTTGACATGCAGGTCGAGATGTGATTTTTTTCTTACAATTGACCAACTTATCATGAAATTAACTTCACGATAACCGGATCCATGATAAATGAATGCAAATATGCTAATGGGACAACTATGGCTAGATATATGTTATTGTAAGACCCCAATTTTTATGAATAAAGATTTAATTTTTTTTATATATTATTTCAAAACAGTAAGGTGTTGTTTTGATAAATGTGGTAAGTTATGGTTGAAATGTGCAAATATTTTAAAATAAACAAGTGGTTATAAAATATTCATTGTTGTCGGGAGAATATTCGTTTGGTCGTGGAATATTCTTGTTGTCGGGGAATATTCGTACGACGGCGCAGCTATTTGTGGGCCCCACAACGGAATAACTGTCGGATATAGAAAGCGACAGAAATAACATTTTTATAAATAACGGCGTAGTTGTTACCGTTAGTACTGTTGAAATATCCGGTGGTTAAAATACAGTAATACGCGGTGTTGCACAGTAGCACACGGTATTGCACAGTATTTTGAATTATTGATTCTTACGAAAGAAGTCACTACTCAATTATTGTTACAGTAATTACTGTTCAATATTTTATATTATTGATTCAATAATTGCATGATATTTTATTGATTCGATAATTACTACGTTGATATTTTATATCAATAATTGCTACGTTGCTATTTTATATGATTGATTCAATAATGGCTACCGTTGATATTTTGTATTATTGATTCAATAATTGTCACTGCACAGTATTTCACATTATCAACTCAATAATTCATATTATTTGAATAATATTATTAGATAGCATTATTGACAATGTCTAAGGAAGTTCTGTCTAGGAGGGGTTATTTAATTGTGCGGCAGTAAGAAAAAGTCTTTATCGGAAGGCCCCCTCTTTTCTGGGAACGACCTGGTTGTCAATATTATAGTTCTGTAATATTATTTGTGAATAATTAATTATTGATTTATATGATAAGGAAATATTTATTTTGTGGATATAAAAGAAGGAATTAGTGCTGATGTATTTTTATCAGTATTTTGGTGTAAAAAATCATCCGTTTATGAATTTTGGATAATTTATGTTTGAAATTTGGAAAAACTTCCTTCTACAAAGTTGTAGAGAATTAAATTTTCTATGAAAAAGACATAAAATTTGTATTTTTCTGATAAAAGGGCTATTTATTATGAATTATTGAAGTTTCGAAAAATAAATATTTTTTTAATAGGAGGCGGGCCCCAGCGATGGCTGGTGGCTGATGGCTTTTTTTTGGGAGGTGACTGGAATTTTTTTTTAAAAAAATATTATTTTATTCAAAAATCTACTTTGACATCCTAAGCTTTTTTTATAAATAGGGTGCTTAGGTTAAAATTGAAAATCACACCAGAATCAGAAGTTTTCTCTCTCTATAATATCGAGCGTATTTTTGTGAGTATTTAGATATTTTGAGTATTACTATTCAGTGCAAGTTTTCTTCGGTATTATATCCGATATTTCAGTCAGAAGTACTATTCTTTTGAGGTAAGGGATGTTATTTTTTTTCGTAAATGATGTTATTCTTTTCAATATCATTATACCAAAATATTGTTATAGATTTTATTATGAAATTCTTACTTTTTTCGTCGGGATTATTATTCATGTATACGGCACTATTCATGAAAAATTAAATTTTTTTCTATATGTCCAAGTTGCTTGTTAAAGTTCTTATCTTTGATTATATCTAAGTTTTGAGCTTTATTCTTGAATTTTGCTCCACAAATATTATTATGGAATATTCTTGAACTTTGTTAAACTAAATTACGAATCCCTAATCTTTGTCCTTTATCTCACTGGATTCGTTATTTATATTATTTTTCATCATCCTCAGTCCTAAAAGTGATATAACTGAATATCTTTGGCCTGTAGAGCAAAGATGAATGATTACCTGATGAATATCTTTGGCCGTAATGCAAAGATGGACAGGTGTTGAGATGAACATGACCACTGGTGATACAAATGAATATCTTTGGCACGTAGTGCAAATATGAATATTTGATTTGAGATGTATATTGATTGATGTTACAGGGATAAAATATTGATGATGAATTTTTAAATCATAGAAGATAGTAGACTTCATTTTCTACTTAACTCTTCTAATGAATTGTTATTTCCGCTGCGAATATTGATCTAAAACTTGTTGTCAATAATATTTTATCTGAATTATTGAAGACTAACGATAATTTATTTTCCATTATCTTAGTCATAATGTTCTTCACTGGGCTAGTTGAGCTCACCCTTTTTATCTATTGTCCTCTTCAGGAAATGAGAATGTTGCGGGAACTAGCCGGGGGACAGCGTGATGGTCCGAGTTAGAGCAGTAGTAGTCCTCACTATTTCTGATAAATAGTGTGATAATAATTGTAATGAGGACTTAGTTTGAATGTTAATATTTTGTACATATTTGTATTGATACTCACAGTTGTGTGATCGTATTTTGCACGACCGTGTGATATAAAGTTTGTATTTGAATTCTGTACCATGTATTTGACGACTCAGAATGGATTGGATTGAATGGACCTATTATGGGGGGCGTTACAGTTATGGTCTTAGTTTCTTAGGGATTGTTTAATTATCACTGAATCGCTGACCGATTCAACCATTCAGTGCATTTGTTTGAAAAAAAAATCGTTTGAATAGCTGACCGATTTAGTTATTCAGACGATTTGGGCTGAATGGTTTAGCGTCATTTTTTTTGTTGAATGGGCTGCTTAATGAATTTTTTTATTTACAATATTAACTATTATATTAAGTAATATTAAATAAATTTATAATAATTTTAAATTTTATCAGATGGATAAAATAATAAAAATCTGTTATTCAGATGTTTCATACATATCAGTTATCAAACAATATTTTTTATTCATATTCATATTCACTCATTCAAATTCAAATTCATTCCGTTTTTATCAAACACCCCCTTAGTCTTTGTCTGCAGAGCACCAAACTTGGATGTGCATGAATTTTTGACAATTGTTTCTTGATTATTTATTTATTTTTATTAATCATAAAAATTTGTAATTTAAATTTTATTTTTAAATATTATAAGTACTTTTTAACTTTATTATATATGCAATTCATATTTTTTAGTTGAAAGAAATGAATCTTCTTTGTTATTAATTTTATAATTTGTAAAAAAGAAAATAATGAAAAAATATTTCACTCACAAAAGCAGTGTAAGTTTTTAGCACAAATATTTTGAAAACACAAATTTCATATTTACTATTGTATATATAAATGTATTCAATATTTTAATTTATAAATATATTTGATCACATCTTAAAATCTATGCTAAGATTTGTTGTTGGAAAAGTGAAAAATATAAAAATAAAATAAAAATAAAATAGTGATCTTGTAAAATTGGAAGGAATCAGTAACAAGAAAATCAAATTTCACGCAGGGAATAAAGAAAAAAAAGAAGAAAAAAAGAGAGGGTAAAACCCAGTAGTCTTCGTCTAATTAGGGTTTGGTACTTTAGGATTGAAGCCTCATCTCTTACACTCTCACTGTGGCGTTTCAGCTCTTGAGACCTCTTCATATCGCAAGGGGCGCCATTTTTTGCAGATCTATACTCACTCGAAGGTAACCCTTCAACCCTTTTTCTTGTTTCTTTTTTAGTTTCACTTTATCTGAGAGAATAGTGTTCTTTGTTTATCTGTTTTTCTTGTATATTCTCTTTACAATTCTATGAAAAAAATCTCATTTTTACACAATCCTATCATAATTTTTTATCTTTAACTTAAGTTCGTTCTTTTCCATTATTTTTAATGTTTTTATAGTTTCTGCAAATGGGTATTCCAGATATGATTCTTGTTGCTTGTATTAATATCAGGTGAACTGGTATTATGTAGATTTAATTATTTTTTTGGGTGATTTATACAGTCTTTGTGAGTTTGCTGGTAGTATATCATCTAATATGGATTCTGGAAAGAGCTTTGCAAGGAGAGATAAGCTTTTGGAAATTGAGTCTCAAGCTCGTAAGTTGTGGGAAGAGAATGATGTTTTCAAGTCTGAAGCTAAAGCAGAAGCTCCGAAAGAGGGGGAAAAGTTCTTTGGGAACTTCCCTTTTCCTTATATGAATGGAAATCTTCATTTGGGTCATGGATTTTCTGTCTCGAAACTTGAGTTTGCTGCTGCCTATCACAGGTTGAGGGGTGCTAATGTCCTATTGCCTTTTGGTTTCCACTGTACTGGGATGCCAATCAAGGCCTCGGCTGATAAACTTTCGCGGGAGATTCAGAAATTTGGTTATCCACCCGTGTTTCCTGTTGTAACAACAGAGGAGAAAAAATCGGATTTGGAAAAGAAAGTCAATGAGGAAATTGAGGGTGTACCTGATAAGTTTAAGGGGAAGAAGTCAAAAGCTGTGTCAAAAGCAGGTGGTGATAAGTATCAGTGGGAAATAATGCAAAGTTATGGTCTTTCTGATGCTGAGATTTTAAAGTTTCAGGATCCTTATTATTGGCTGACCTATTTCCCTCCTCTTGCTGTTGAAGATCTCAAGAGTTTTGGATTGGGATGTGATTGGAGGCGCACATTTATTACAACGGATAGGAACCCGTTTTTTGATTCCTTTGTTAAGTGGCAGATGACGAAATTGAAAGCAATGGGGAAAGTTGTGAAGGACTTGAGATACACGATTTACTCTCCATTTGATGGCCAGCCTTGTGCTGATCATGATCGGGCTTCAGGTGAAGGTGTTAATCCTCAGGAATACACACTCATTAAAATGGAGGTTGTGTCACCTTTCCCCCCGAAGTTGGGAGTTTTGGAGGGTAAGAAAGTTTATCTTGCAGCAGCGACATTAAGGCCAGAGACCATGTATGGGCAAACTAATGCGTGGGTGTTGCCAGATGGAAAGTACGGGGCATTTGAAATCAATGACACTGAGGTGTTCATTTTAACTGAGAAGTCAGCGCGTAATTTGGCATATCAGAGATTGTCTCGAGTTCCAGAGAAGCCGACTTGTTTACTTGAGTTGACTGGTTATGATCTGATTGGTTTGCCTTTGAGGTCCCCTTTAGCATTCAATGACATTATATACTCACTTCCCATGCTCTCAGTCCTCACAGACAAGGGTACTGGGATTGTTACTAGTGTTCCCAGTGATTCTCCTGATGATTACATGGCCTTGCAGGACTTGAAAGCAAAACCAGCTTTTAGGGCCAAGTTTGGTGTAAAGGATGAATGGGTTTTACCATTCGAGATCATTCCCATTATAAACCACCCTGATTATGGAGATAAGTCTGCTGAGAAAATTTGCACAGAGATGAAGATTAAGAGCCAGAATGAAAGAGAGAAGCTTGATGCAGCCAAAAAGATAATCTATAAAGGAGGGTTTTATGAAGGAACTATGGTTACTGGGGAATATACTGGAATGAGGGTCCAGGATGCTAAAAGTTTGATAAGGAGTAAGCTTTTAGAGATTGACCAAGCTGTTATCTATAGCGAGCCTGAGAAAAAGGTGATGTCTAGGTCAGGGGATGAGTGTGTTGTGGCTTTGACTGATCAGTGGTATATTACTTATGGGGAAGCAGATTGGAAGAAAGAGTCAGAAAAGTGCTTGGAGGGCATGCGTCTCTACTCTGAGGAGACACGGCATGGTTTTGAGCACACATTGAGCTGGCTTAATCAGTGGGCATGCTCTCGTAGTTTTGGGCTTGGGACTCGTATTCCTTGGGACAAAGAGTTTCTTGTGGAGTCTCTGTCTGATTCAACACTGTACATGGTATATTACACCGTTTGCCATCTGTTACAGAGAGGGGATATGTATGGTGCTGATACCTCTTCAGTGAAACCGGAGCAGCTAACATATGAGATTTGGGATTACTTGTTATGTGATGGGCCATACCCCAAGTCATCAAGTATACCTTCTTCTCTTCTTGATGAGATGAAGAAGGAGTTTTTGTATTGGTATCCATTTGATCTCCGAGTTTCAGGTAAGGATCTTATCCAGAATCATCTTACCTTCTGCATCTATAACCACACAGCAATCATGCCCAAAAATCACTGGCCTCGAGGATTCAGATGCAACGGGCACCTTATGTTGAATTCTGAGAAAATGTCAAAGTCGACAGGGAATTTTAGGACATTGCGACAAGCCATTGAGGAGTTTTCAGCTGATGCCACAAGATTCTCTCTTGCTGACGCAGGGGATGGAATGGATGACGCCAACTTTGTTTTTGAAACAGCGAATGCTGCTATCTTGCGGCTGACGAAAGAGATTACATGGATGCAGGAGGTTCTTGCTTCTGAATCATCTTTAAGAGTTGGTCCACCTTCTTGCTATGCAGACCATGTATTTGCCAATGAGATCAATATTGCTGTCAATATGACAGAAAAGAACTACAACGAGTACATGTTTCGTGAAGCTTTGAAAACTGGATTTTATGATCTCCAGGCTGCTAGGGATGAGTATAGGTTTTCTTGCGGGTCAGCAGGAATGAACCGTGATCTACTGTGGCAGTTTATGGATGTGCAAACACGGCTTATCACTCCAATTTGTCCGCATTATGGTGAATACGTGTGGAGAGAGCTATTGAGGAAGGATGGGTTTGCGATTAAAGCGGGATGGCCAGAAGCTGAGTTACCTGATCAAACTCTTAAAAAAGCCAACAAATATTTGCAAGACTCAATCGTCACAATGAGGAAGCTTCTTCAAAAGCAAGTATCTGGTTCAAAGAAAGGTAACATAAATACCGGAACTAATCAAAACAAACCCACAGTTGGCCTAATATTTGTGAATGAACAATATGATGGATGGAAAAGAGAATGTTTAAACATACTGCGCGACAAGTTTGACAGCTCAACCAGCACCTTTGCGCCAGACCAAGAGATCTTTAAGGCATTGCAGCAGAGTAGCATTGGCCAGGAAGGAAATTTCAAGCAGACCCAAAAGCTATGTATGCCTTTCTTGCGGTTCAAGAAGGATGAGGTTATTAGTGTCGGTGTTCAGGCCCTGGATCTGAGGCTACCGTTCGGCGAGATTGAGGTCCTTGAGGAGAATCTAGAATTGATCAAGCGACAATTAGGTCTTGAAAGGGTGGAAATCCTATCTCCTACAGATCCTAATGCTATTACGAGAGCTGGCCCCCATGCCTCCCTGCTGAAGCAGAATCCACCATCCCCAGGAAATCCTACTGCAATTTTCTCGAGTGAGTAAAACATAACATAGTATGTGAACTACTGGGAACTAAGTTACTTCATTTACTACTGGTAGTCATCTTTTTGTTCTTTTACTTTTTTTATTTAGCTATCATCTATGAATAGTACTTCTCTTGAGCATTTGTAATCTGGATGTTAAAGAGTCCCTTTAAATTTGTATGAGACGTGGTTTCCTTTGCTTTTCGATAGCTTTTTATAATGTCATATGATTTTTTAACTTATCTAGAAAATAATGTCATCAAATTTTTTAGTGTTTTGATATCTGGTGCTTGTCATAAACTCCTTATTATACATGTTTGGTAGATTCTGCTAAATGAAGACTGTTTGAAGGTGGTGTTATCTGTTGTATTTTTTCTACCTCCTGGTTATAATGTCTATGTATGGGTGGATGGAGTACAAAATAAACAGTGACAAGGATTATATAAGAGTCGCATTGCAATTTTCATGTTGAAGGCACTAGTTATGAATGGAATTTAACTTTTTTTTTTTTATTAAATTTTGTTGAGAGTTTTCCCATTTATGAAATGAAGTCTACTTCACGTACATTATATTTCAATTTTCATGCATGTATATTGATAAAATCCCTTCCATGTTGATTATATTTCAAGGTAACCACATCACAACACGTTTTTTAAATCGCAAATTTGTTAAGAAGTTCTTAATTCCTTAATTATTTTAAAAAGTAATATAAATTAGATTACTATTTATTTTAAGATGATAAGAGAGAGATGCATATACAAAAGAGTATGAGTAGTATGGGATTGAGAGAGTTAATTTTTTTTTTAAAATTTGGTTACGTACATAATTTTTTTTTATATATTTTCTTTCAATTTTTTTCTCTAAATTTATCATATACTATAAAGTAACACTTTTTTTTAATTTTTTTTTTAATGGATCAATGGACTCCCCTCACCTCAATGTGGCTTCGTCCCTGGCAGCTGTAAAAATCATGTAGAGTGGAATTTGACAATTTCATGTTCATTTATTTATTTAGTTTGGGAATGGAACAAATGTTTAATACTGACAAATTAAAAGCCATTCATCTAAAAGATTTTGGGTTATGATTAAATATTTGAGACGGGGATTCCCTTTCCAATTTTGTTTCTATTGTTTGATACAAAATATATCCCGTCTCAAATTTGGTCTCTCCTATTTGAAAAAACAAAATTCTTGGTTTCAAAATATGTCTCTACTACATGTTCAAGGTCCTCAATACGCACAAAAATTCGGTTTCAAGCTTAGTCTCAAAATTAAGTTATTTGAGATGGAAAAGTTTCCATCTCTAAATTTTCGTTTCAGATACTCACCTCCAAGTACCAATAAATAACCGATATCGACCGTGAGGTAAAATCCAACCAAAAAACAGTCGCAATGATCATGAGTTCCGGCCGCGCGAGTATATATAGTTTGATTATGTATTATTCAGTTTGACTGTATAAAAATATTTAAATTCTATTCGAATACTATTTATACGTCTCAATGACTTAATTGGTAAAATTACTATTTAGGGTCCATCGTTCTTACTTAGACTTACTTTGGATAGCGAGCCATAATAGACCTAATTAGGGTTCATCGTTCTTACTTAGACTTACTTTGGATAGGGAGCCATAATAGACCAAATTAGGGTCCATCGTTCTTGTCTTATGCTGGGCGGCTTCAGTTACTCAAGTGTCATCTTTGCTGTTCAGGGCTATTGGTCGGCTCATTTTATCCTCCTTGCTGCTGCCATTAATAACATCCAAAGTACAATGTGCAAATTTTTATGAAAGGGCCTGCCATTACAGAAGAATGGGGCTAAGGTCGCTGGGAGCAAAATTGCCCTTCCTCTAGCGGAGGGCGGCCTGACCATTAAACACCTCGTTGACTGGAACCGAGCCTTATTTATCTTTCTCCTTTTGCAAATTATTAACCCCAATCCCTCTTCCATGTGGGCTGCCTGGGCTAAACTTGTTCTTTTGAGAGGTAAATTTTTTTGGTGTGCCCCGTACTCCCATGGACTGTTCCTGGACATGGAGCAAATGTTACTCCTCTGTTGTCTAGCTGAACGTATTCTTGCTGAACTTAACATTTCTCAAGGAGATTTGCCTGTCAAATTTTTGGGTGTGCCTCTCATTACCAACAAGAGCTATCGGCTAACGATTGTGTACCTCTCATTCAAAAAATTACTCAAAGAGTTAAATCTTGGGCTAATAGATTTCTTACTTATGCTGGGAGACTACAACTCATTTGCTCTATCCTTTTTTGTATTCAATCGTACTGGTCTGCCCATTTTTTGCTGCCCAAAGCAGTTATTAAGAAGATTGATCAAAGTCTGTTTCGTTTCTTATGGAAGGGTACCTCACTTGAAAAGTATGGCTCCAAAATAGCTTGGAAAAGAGTCACTCTTCCCCTTGTCGAGTGAGGTTTGGGTCTGAAAAGTGTTGAAGAATGGAATAAGGCACATATTTTATCACTTGTGGAAAGTGGCAAGTTTTAATTCTACCTCTTTTTGGGCTAAATGGGTTCGAAAGACTATTCTTTTAACGCACAATTTCTGGACTACCCCCATTCCCTATGATGCTTCATGGATCTGGAGAAAGTTCTTGAACCTTAGGCAGTTAGCTGCTCGTTTTATTGAATTCAAAGTTGGAAATGGTCTGGGCATTAGACTGTGACAAGATCCTTGGCTGAAAAACCAACCTCTTGCTCAACACCCTCTCATCCTATCTAATTTTGGGATCCCGTTTAATGCCACTGTTAGTGAGATTATAAACAACTGCATTTGGTGTCCTCCTCCCTCAAACCATGCTAGCATTCTTCTCATGAAGCAGAAGCTCTTTTAATTCTCCCTCCCTCAATCATACCTGATCAAGTGCTATGGGCAGGACAATAATTTCTCGAGTTAAAGCTTTCACTATTTGGGTTGCCATACGCAGTACTGACTCAACTGTAAGTTGGTCTAAATTGGTATGACACAACCTGCAGATACCTCGCTTTTCCTTATTCCTTTGGTTGGCTTTCCATAAAAGACTTGTCATATGGCCTCTTGATTTCTGCTGCCTATGCAACCAAGCCAATGAATCATTTGATCACCTCTTTTTTGAATGCGAGTTTTCTAAGCATATATTGAGAGCTGTTTTTGCTCACCATGGTTGGTTTGGGATACCTTTTAGCTGGGATTAACTTATATATCATATTCAGTTCACTTGTATGGATTACATGACTTCGCGCATCATAAAAATTTGCTTGACTACTACGGTCTACAAGATATGGAACGAGCGAAATCGCCTCTTCTACTGCTCAAGATTGTATTAACATTATCAAATGTAAATTGTTCCCTATAAAGAAATTTAGTAAATTTGTAGAAAAACTTTCTTTTCTTAGGCAGGGGCGGATCCAGCCTCACAATTCAATTGGGGCAAATTTGAAAAAAAAAATATTAAAGAGAAAAAATATCATTTCACAAAATATAATCATGTGTATCTTAGTTGACATTTTAAATCAAAATATAATTATTTATTAATATTTTTTAATACTTAAATCAACTAAAAATATTTTAAAACAATAAAAAACACATTTTCTTTATAAATGGAAACAAATATATTTAAATAATAATTTTTAGTATATTTTCAATTCAACCTATGTTTATCATTTGTCAAAAAAAAAAAACAAATAAAAAAAAAAACGAACCAAATGAAAAAATGAAAAAAAATATTTGAGGAAGGTGCTAAGACCAATCTCATTATCCCCTAAATATTTATAATCAATAACCCTTGTTTTTAGACTTTAACTATAAGTATTTTAATACTTCCTCCGTTCTTAATTAATTGAAGTTTTAGAGTTTTTTATTTGTCCCTAATTATTTGACGTTTGTTCAAATCTAGGAGAATTAATGATAATTTTTTCAATATTACCCCTCATTACTCTGCCTATTTTTTTTGATGCTTTAAACTCTTTCTCTTTTTATTTCTCCTTGTCCCAATAAAACTCTCCTTATCCCAACAAAAAATTTAAGAATATTATAGACAATTAAGTACTATATTTAATGCTTTCCAATCATCATTTTAATTCTTTTGTCCACCTCTAAAACGTCAAATAATTAGGAACAGAGGGAGTAATTTTTTATAGTCCATCTGTCCCTTAATATAAGTCATTTTAGAAAAGCATTTTTGTCCCTTAATATAAATCATTTGAGGATTTCAAGAAAGGGTTTAAATATGAATTACTACCCTAAACTATATGCCATATTTCATTTCGGGGATGAAAGTATCAATTTTTTCAATCAGGTGATTGAACTATCAATTTTTTTCAATTTGTTCAATTAAACCTGTCACGTCAGAAATTGCTGACATGACTATCTTAGTGAGACACATCTCAGCTGATGTGTATAAAAAAAATAGTTTTTTAAATTGTAATAAAGCATATTTATTATATGGAAGGGTAAAATGGTCACAAAATATTCACTTAATACATTCCGGCGAACGACTGAGATTCCGGCGACGACTCGATTGTATATTTCCTAGCTTTTCTCTGTTGCTATCTCAAAAGATTCCGGCGAACGACTGAGATTCTCCAAAGATTCCGGCGCCATAACCGCCTCAGCCTTCCCTTCGGCCACAACCATAACCACCGCCACCATCTTCCCGACGACCTCCTCCTCCGTAGCCACCACCTCCACCATATCCATCTTCACAGTCCATCGCCGCCTACACCGCTGCAGAATCCATCACCGCCGCCACCACTTCTTCCGTAGCCACCACCTCCACCATACCAGATCTACCACCATATTAATAGATCCGCCACCAACACCACATAGCATATACATAGATTCCTCGACAGATTACTACCATTTTTATTGCTTCCTCGACAGGGAGTACTATAATGAAAGATGAAAACAGAAAACAAATTAAACCCATATACAACACCGAAGCAGAATTTTGAAACAAATTACAAAAACACAAACCCCAAACTTCCGAATTGAATACCCAAAAGAAAATTTTAATAAAGTTCACAGATTGAAACCCTAGGTCTTCAAATCTAGGGATAACTACAAAACTTACGAATAAAATTGAAAACCTAGTTTTAGAACTGGAACCAAAACTATTAAACCCTTGAAATATTGGGTTCAAAAAAGGAGCCTTAAAAGAGAAATTGAACAAAAGCACGCTCAGAAAAAGGAGAGAAACAACAACCCCCAAACTGAGCCCAGAAACTACCTTTCTTCTTATTGATGATTAGTACGGAAACTGATCTGGAAATGGAAGTTTCTTCAAGTCCATTTCTAAAGAAAAAGAGCATGTAGCATTCCACCCCACAAGAACAACGTTCAATGAATGAATAGATAGATATATAAAGATCAGTGTTAGAATTTGGAGAGAAAAACAAGGGGAATTAGAAGGGCAGGTTCTCGCCGGTGATCTGTATGGAGTTGGGGTTATATTCATTGTTAAAATTATTTGCTAGATCTGACTTCTGACTTCTGAGTTTGGGTTTTATTTTTATTTAAATTTAGTTTAAGTTAATATAAAATGTTATATTACTCTTTTACCCTTTCTAGTCAATAAAATAATTTAAAGATTAGTCTTCTTTTAACACATATGCATTGCATTGCCACGTGGTCATGCCACGTCATGCCACGTCAGCAATTTCTGACGTGGCGGCTCAATTGAACAAATTAAAAAAAATTGATAGTTCAATTACCTGATTGAAAAAATTGATACTTTGATCCCCGAAGTGGAATATGGCCTATAGTTTAGGGTAGTAATTCATATTTAAGCCTTCAATTAACCATTAATTGCTTAGTTTTTAATATTACACCAAGTATTAAATATAACTTTAGTTCTCTCACACTATTTTTTGTCCAATAAATAACACTATCGTTTTCCATTACAAGGACAATATAGACAATAAATATTATATTTAATAATATACAATCATTTATTTAATACTTGTGTACAACTTTAAAACGACTTCTATTTAAGGGACATAGGTAGTACAAACATAACAATTTTATTTAACACCCACTCAAATAAATTATTTTTATGTTGACACCCTAACCCCCTAAAATATCAGTGGGGGCAAGTGCCCCTCTTGCCCCGTGCTTGCCGCCGAGTTTGGAAGTTATAGTCTTTTGACTAAAACATTTGCATCATTGACCTGTCTATGATGTTTTTACTATAGTGGCTTCGCGGGGTATGTCCCAAATCTTGTTCCTTTGGTTTCTTCCAATATACTCTCAATTTAGCAAAAAAAGAAAAGAAAAGAATAGAATGAAGTACTCTATTTTGTTGGATAGTAGAATATCCACGATGAGGGTAGTTGGCCTTCTGAAGAGATATATGTTTGTCAATACTCCGTTTTATAATATGAGTTTTATTTAAAAAAATTGTAAATGTTTAATATATATTTTGTTTTCATGTTTCTCCCTATATTTAATTAGAGTTTTGATTAGTAGTGGATATGTTAATATGATAATAAACTTGAGTAGTGTATCAGTTTATATTAGCATATATAAGTAAAATTGGTACTTACTCGACCAAAGTACACCTTTTCTTATTCGAGCGGCCTAAAATTTATGAGGGAGCTAGTGTATGATAGTGACATTACATGTCACAATTATCTTAGAAGTTTTACCAAATTGTGTGATATTTTACATACCACAGGCATGCAAGTTTAGTAGTACAAAGTACCTTCAAATAGATGAACAAGTTGTCATTTTCTTGTATGTGCTAGCCTATCATGTGAAAAATCGTGTAATAGTGTTACAATTTCGTTGATCCGGCGAGACAATTAGTAGACACTTCAACAACGTACTCAATGCCGTGATAAGATTGGAAGGCTAGTTTTATAAGAAACCGGAACCTATACGTGAAAACTCTACGGACGATAAGTGAAAATGGTTCAAGGTATTACTTTAACTTGGATATTCATTATCTTACTAGAACAAGTTTTTTTTTTTAAATTACATATTTATCATTATGCTTTTGAAAAAGATAAGTATTTCTTACTAGGGTTGTCTAGGGGCTTTGGATAGAACATACATAAAGGTTCATGTCCCTAAAGAAGATAAACCTAGGTATTGAAATCGAAAAAATGAGATTACAACTAACGTGTTAGGTGTTTGCTCCCCGGAAATGCAATTTATTTACGTCTTACCTGGTTGGGAAGGGTCCGCGGCAGATGGTAGGATACTTTATTCTGCAATGCATCGTAATCATGGTTTGAAAGTAAATTGAGGTAAGAAATAAGAAATATCTTAATATAATTTAATATTTATAGAATTACACGCACTAACAAACACAAACAAACACACAACCCCATATATATATATACAATCAACTTTAACATCCTTTTTTTTATTTGGTTAAGGTAACTACTACCTTGTAGATGCTGGATATACCAATGGAGAGGGGTTTCTTGCACCTTTTAGAGGTCAAAGATATCATTTAAATGATTGGTTAGATGGGCATCGACCTACGACTGCTAAAAATGTCATAGAGCGTTGTTTTGGCCTTCTGAAGAAAAGATGGGAAATTCTTAGAAGTCATTCATTTTATCCTATTCGAACACAAAATAAAATAATTGTTGCTTGTTGCCTAATGCACAAATTTATAAGGCAAGAAATGACTATTGATCAGTTTGAAGATGAGGAGATAGAAGTCAACCATGAGGAAACTAAAGTTGATGAAGACTACATTAATACAGTTTAGACATCCCATGTGTGGACAAACTTTAGAGAAAATCTTGCCATTGAGTTGTTTGATGTGTGGACGGCTAGCTATAATTTATAGTTTAAAATTGTGTTATTTATTATTAGTAGTACCTTTCAATGCTTATTGTTTCAATTGATGGGATTTTGTATGATACTTATGTTTTGAGATTGAGATGTGATGGAATCTATTGCTTTTTTTGTATAATTCTTGAAATGTTTTCTTTGTGAAATATGTACATCAATTTTGTTCTCATATTGATCTCGAATTAATTGTATGCGTCAGATATTATAATGGTGCAACTGATGCCAGGTTTTGGTTTTCTTTTTGTTTTTGTTCAATTGAAGGAAAATATGGATATGGTTAAGAAATACCAGTAGTTTATGGATTGATCTGAAATTTTTTGGGGATGTATCATGTATGATGATAGTTTTGGTAACAAAAGATAAGCAAGGTCACAAGAGTAAAGCTGTGATTATCTGATTCATAGATTGCATTCATAAAATATATGGCTCATTTAGTTGGTGCACCAAACTGCAAATCTTTTGTTATTTGGATAATAGTGTGTGAATGACAAAGATGTGCATATATTTCTTGTTTCGACTGTGTTAACAAGTTGTTTGTTTCGACTGTGCTATTTATACAGGTTCTCTAACCGCGAATTCCTGGTAGTATCTTATTAGTTTCCTCTTGCCAGTATTTTATTTCATGGTTACAAGTAGACTCCTCTTCACACTGGTACTTTCAACTTAATAGTTCTTGTAGCACATACTGAAAGAAGTCTTCCTAAGTCAAGTACATTCATGAATGAATATGCACGAAAATAAGTGTGTCCTCGAGCATGTACAGAGACTAAATATTGTCATTTGATCATTAAGTTAATTGGTTTAATCTTTTTGGATTACATAACTTGACTTATTGTGCATATGATTTTGTAGGCATGGTTCAGAGAACTCCCTGCCGGTGTGTTGGATACCCTATCACCTGAGCAGGTAGGTAAATAATGCAGTGCCAGTCAGAGGAAGACTGCTCTGCTCTAGTGAGGCTTCTACCCCCAACAGAAGCTGCTCTACTGGATTGGGCCATCAACTTGATGATTGATGTTGTTCAACAAGAACATCTAAACAAGATGAATGCACGCAATATTGCAATGGTGTTTGCGCCAAACATGACGCAGGTGAGTTAGAGTTGATCTTGGTGTGGAGATGTGTTTGAATAGTGACATAAGTCATACCCATATAGTTAGGTACTTTACACTAAATAACATAGGAAGTATAACAAGACGATAGCATTCATTGTTTGTACCTTTGAGTCTATTTCCAGAAAATAGATTTTTGATGTTATCTTAGAACTTGAAATTCTGCTATTTGTTTTTAACAATTTTTATTTATTTATGATTTTTCTGAATCATGTCGTAATATTAATTAAATATATACGAGATAAAGGTTACATTTTCTTTTTTTACCAATACAAGGGAATATCAAGTGTTCTGGGAAGTAGAGTAGTAGTTTTAACAGCAAATTATTGGGGTAGATACAAAGTTTGCTGCTGGTACGACTAACTAATTTCTACTCGTAAAAACCAGATTGACTCGTTAAGATGTGAATAACTGATTCATGGGCTCTCCTTTTTCACCTGTTTGCAAATGGCAGATCCATTGACTGCCTTGATGTATGATGTATATGTATCCATTGGTGTTAGGAAAAGATGCTCTATCGGCTGCGAAAATGATCGAGTTAGATGAAGAGATCCAAACAAATGATGGAGATGATGGTTTGACTCCAACCCGCAGTGAGAAAATATCTAGCAAGTCCTTTAGTTTCAAGAAGAGGAAGAGAAAGTCAAGTTTCGATCTTGATTCTAAATCTGCTATGAAGAGGGCTGCTACTATTCTCGCTGTACAACTCGAGAAATCATCTACTCAATTTGCTAACTTTCTTGGATTGGAGGCTTCATTAAATGAGCAACGTAAGAATTTCAATAATGCGTTGATCAGTAATGTGCCCGGTCTAACTGACAGTGAACGTAACAAGGTCATGTGCAAGCTTGCTCATGAGTAGGAGTTGATGGTGGTTTTCTTTAGCCTTCCCGATGAGCGAAAAAAGGGTTTTGTAAAGGATTTATTGAGTGGAGTGTTATACTAGTTATTTAAATATTTTACTATGTTGCTTATTGAATGATGATATTGGGATTTTGTCTAGGATTTATTGATAGGATGCATTACTAGTTGATTAGACATTTTATTAAGTTGTTGGTTGTTGAATGATGAAGTTATCAGTTATGTTATTAGATTTATAATCACTTTATATTATTGAGTGGGGGTGTTATATTAGTTGATTTAGTTTTGTTGGTTGTATTTTATTTGATACTATTTATCTTTAGATTTTATCAATTAAAATAAAGTTAATTCTAGAGAAATAAAATAAATTATAAAAAAAGATAAATTATAAATAAAAAAATTATATAAAAAAATAAAGAATTTTTTTTATAAGTATAACAAATAAAGAGAGAATTATAGAAAATTTTAGAGAAATATGAGACAAATTTTAAAGATAAAATTTGAATTGAAGTTAAAATTGAACATTTGGGGTATTTAGGTAACTTTTAAATTATTTAATTCATTCATGGATGTATTCCTAACACCAACCAAACATGCACATGGAATCTCTTATTTCCTCTTTTATTTCATTCCCTCCACTATTCCATTCCTTCTTCTATTCCATTCTTTCAATCCAAACGTAGCATAAGTATAAGATATGAAAACCGTCACCCAAAGAAATCCGGGATAAGAGTTAGAGTAAGAAGAAATTCATCTTCTAAACAAGTTTAAAGCTCAAATATATTATCACTCTCTCTATATATATACGGTCCGGATTTTAAGCTCACTCTTTATCAAACATACCTTGCTCACCCCTTTAACGACGGATCGGACGACGGTTCGGTCTGTCGCTATATATACAACCGTCGTTTATATGTTGTCTGTCACTAAAAGCTAAGACGACGGTTGTATATATAACGACGGACCAAACCGTCGCCTGGTCCGTCGCTAAAGGGGGGTGAAGTGATTTTATTTGAGATCTATATGTAATATAAATAATTAGTCATCTTAGTTCCAAACCACATAAAATTTCTTCATCCAACTGTCTTCTTGATTCTCTCCAGTATAGATTAGAAAGTAAGATAGCAATTAAACAATCATAAATTTATTTAGTAAGCAAGGTAACTTTGTTAATTAATCGTTCTTGTCAGCTGTGTGATAATGACGGTTCTGGTGACAGTACTGGAACTGGCAGTGGCCAATATGATATAGTGAGAAATGTTTTTAAAACTTATTTAATATTTTGTGAATTTAGTGGAAGAATGTCAAACATTTGGTGTTATTATGAATATAAAAGATAATTAGTGTATTTAAGCGAAAAGTTAAATATTGGATTTAGTGAAAAAAGAAATATAAAAATTGAAAGAACTTGAGTTCAAAGTTAATTATATATTTAACATACCCTATTATTTTTTAACTATTTTTATTCCAAAAAAGGAACATGCACAAATTTAAGTGTGTTTCTAAACCAATAATAATAATAATAATAATTATTATTATTATTGAAGATGCCATTTTATTTCCAATACATACTTAGGGACTGAACAACGTCATAATAGCACAGCTAATGTTTGAGAAATAAAATTACATATGATTAAACAACTGTTAATTAATGGATACTGACTGAACAAAAGTTTCCGATCAACTGAGCATGTAGAATGTTGATATGGTCATGTAAAAAGTGGTGGTTGTTGGAATAAACGGTTGTACGAACGAAATAGGAAGTGAGAATAATACGTTGAATAAATTATGTCAACCAAAAGTGGAAACTTTATTAGACAAGACATCATTGGGATACAAGAAAATACTCCAAGAAGAATAGGGAGCAAAGTTGAACCACCCTCAAAGGATAAGAAAATGGTTGTGCAAAAGGCTACCACCATAGCTGCAATAGAGACAAATAGTGTTGTGATTGCAACCATCAACATGAAGGGCAAAGAGTGCCGAAAATCTCTCTCTCGATAACGTGAAGTAAGGATGGATAAGAGCATTAAGATTGAAGTTGAAGATGAGAACATTCCAACTCCCTCTGATATGGCGAATACCTTGAAAAATGGCTCATTCAACAAGGTAGGAACTCCTACATTAGAATCAATGCCTCCTGGTACAGTAAAGGCAGCTGTAAAGACTACGGTGGCGATAAGTGTTGCAACTACCAAACATGAAGTAGCAGTACTCTTCATCCATTCTTCACCTTCCTTCATTAGAGCTTTGTGCTCTTCCTTGAATATATCATGTGGGGTTTGGCCATTTTTGTTTTTCATAACCTTATACAATGGTCCAACTATCTTTTCCACCTCCTGTCAAGGGTATCAAAATCAGACTAAATTTTGATGTAGAAATTTTTATGCTAAATGGTTGCTATAAAAATCTTGACATCAATGAGCTTTAGCTCAAATGGTACCCGGCCGTAAGAGGGTGGTGTAGGGTTCATATATCCCGTAAAGGACTTAATGGTAGCCTAATGCTACATTTGGATTGCAGGAATCAAGGTGCATATGAGAATGAAATGACTCATTCTTATGAAATAAAAAAAAGTGTGTTTGGTTGTTTCATTAGAATGAAATGAACCATTCCCTCATTCTTTCAAATTTTATTTTTTAAAAGAGGGTATGAAATTATGACTCATTCCAGTTAGGACGGAATAAATCATTCCACTCTCTATTCTATTCATTCACTAATTCCATTTATTCAATCCAAAAGGTCATCTTCTTTCAAACCCCATATATGGTTCAACTCTTGTAGGGTTGAGATATTAGGTTCTATGTACCTTCACTCAACTTGATGCGAGTTCAAAATTAAAGACGACAAGATAAACGATAAAGATTCCTTCTATTACACCTATACTCTAATTTAACCAATACACATTCAAGGACACAAATATTGAATTTAGCACGGTACTATCAACACAATAATTTGCAACAAATTTTATTGTGTTCCTAAGTATAGCAACGAATTTTATTACGTCCCTAAATGCAATACTTGTGTTGCTGAATGAGTATTGGGAGAATTGGAGGATAAGTGTAATGAAGGAGATTCTAATCTATAAATAAGAATTTAATTTCTAGTGGCTTGTGTTGCGATGTTTACCATGTACTACAATAGATCTCGTTGCATTTGAAGAGCTGCTCCCGAGACTTCGTTGAACTTATCTGGAGGTGCTAATTTTGCCGCTAAATGCAGCATGTTGTTGTCATGTATGTCCTTGTAGTTAGCTATCAGGCTCCCTATGGAGCCTATCTCATGCAGTAGATTGAAGATATCTTGGTGACGATGCAAAACTGCGACATGAAAAATGCTTTCATTGCAGTCATCTACTTTCCATATAAGATCAGGATAATAGTCAATAAGTGCAATCAAGAATCCAGTATTTCCAACTTCTGCAGCTACAAATAGAAGCCCCGGAACCTCTTTTTCTATGTTTGAAGTTTCATAGCCTTCGTGCCTAAGGACATGTTCCAAGATGAAGTATAAAAGTTTGAAGGCATGAGATTGTTGCAAGTTTTCATCTTTTGCTTCCTTCATGCTTAGACCTACAAATGACAATAAATGCTTAGACCTACAATTTTTCTATCATTGTATGTGTATTGGGGGGAATTGTGGTAAAAGTGTAATGGAAGGGATCTGGTCCATTTTTTTAACTTTTAAAATTTAAATAAAATGAATGATCATAAACAGGTTTAAATTGAGTTAATCCTTTATAAAACTTATTTCCTAAAACAAGAAAAACTAAGAGTAGTATGAAAATACGAGATTAATGATAAAATATGATGCACGTGACTTATGTTAATATGATGCACGTGAGGTTTTTTTATTAGAGTCAGTATTTGAATAAGTAAGCAGTAGTTGTTAGGAGTCATTTACTAGACTTGGGCCACTTGGCTATTCTATGTTCTATAGACTTGTATGTAACTATTGAGAGTGAAGATATTATACATAATGTGAATATTAGAGCTCGCCAGGAAGTACTTGGTACTACGATCATTGGAGGAACAATACCTAATCCTCAGGATCAAATTATCACTATATTTATTCCTTTTTCTACTTCTTCTCCCAAGTCCAGGATAACCCCTTCGGGGGATGGATCTATAAGAATTCACCTATCCCAATAACAACCTGACTTGAATGATCCTGTATTAAGAGCTAAATTGGCTTCGATTTCTTCCGGAAGCAGATGATTAATCATCTGCTTCTCACGTTCCGTGAATAGCTGGGACATTGAGGAATGTACAGAGTCAAATAATTATTCGATGGAATTGTGGTAGATTAAATTAATTATATGTGTCACATCGATTAAATTAATGTAGAGAATTTTTATAGTTCAAAGTATGAATTAATTGAGCTTATTTGATTAAATAAATTATTTAATAAGCATAATGTTATTCTAATTAATTTAATAATTAATTAGAGATGTAAAGATTTCACATAATTAATAAATGAGAATTTTAATTATGTGATTATGTGATTTAATGTGGATTGTTATATAAAAACAAGCAGAATAGGGGAACTACTTCCACTTCTTCAGCCTCAAGAAACTGAGCACTTTACTTTGCTATGCTAGTGTCTTATTTAAAATAGCTGTTAATTCGTTGTTATTTGTAGATGAGTGGGTCTGAAATTAGCTTCCTTCTTCTCAATAAAAGTCTTTGTTTTTCCCATTGTTTCTTGCTCTGTTTTCTGTTGTAGCAGAGTTTTTTCTTTTTGCTTGCTTGATATAATTTTCTGCAGTGATATTTTATTATTGTGCCAACATTTTTGGTATCAGAGCCTCGTTCGATTGACGTTGGGCGTTGGAGTTTTTTGGAGTGTTGCTATAGCATCATCCGTGGGTTTTATTGCTGTGCACACAAGGTGTTCGACAAAAGGTTTGAGTAAGCTTTTCACAACTATGGTAAACGGTAATGTTCTAAATCTTTCTCAATCCTTGATTTCCTCCATTTACTGGAGAAAATTATGAGTATTGGAGCATCAAAATGAAAACCTTTTTTACTGCACAAGAACTTTGGGAGTTGGTTGAGAATGATTTTGCAGAGAATGCAACGGATGTTAGAGAACTTCGCAAGAATGATGCGAAGGCTCTGCTTATTTTGCAACAGGTTGTAGCAGACCCTATATTTCCTCGAATTGCTGGTGCCACGAAGTCGAAGGAAGCATGGACTATTTTGAAGCAAGAGTTCCATGGGGACAAGAAGATAACAACAGTTAAATTGAAGACTTTTCGAAGAGAGTTTGAGACACTCTTCATGAAAGGTAATGAGTCTGTTGAAGATTTCTTCTCTAGAGTTTTTGGTATAGTTAATCAAATGAGTGCTTTTGGAGAGACTATCATAGATCAAAAAATTATGGAGAAGATATTAAGGAGTCTACTGAATAAATTTGATCATGTTGTTACAGCCATTGAGGAGTCTAAGGACTTGTCTACATTTTCTCCTAATGAACTAATGGGTTCTCTTTTAGCACATGAAGAGAGAATTAACAGGTTAAAGGAGAAGAATCTTGAGTATGCCTTTCAAACTAAGGTGGAGGTCTCAAGTAAAGGAAAATTTGGCAAAGGCTCTTTTGGACAAAAACAATTTGGTAGAGGCTGAGGTAGAGAGGTGGCTACCGTGGTCGTGGAAGAGGTCGAGGAAGGTCTGATATGGGGAATTTTAACAGGAAGGATAACAAAGGAATGCAGTGTTATAATTGCAACAACTATGGTCGTATAGCACGAAATTGCCAGGAAAAGATTAAGAAAGCCAATCAACAAGCCAATTTTATCGAGGAAAAGGAAGAGGAAGGTAGCCTTTTTCTTACTTATTTAAATCCTAACATAAGTAAGAATGATGTTTGGTTTCTAGACAGTGGCTGTAGCAACTATATGACCGGAGAAAGGGGACTGTTTCAAACGGATGAATCAGTTCAATTAAAGGTCGGGCTTGGTGATGGCAAGCAAGTGCAAATTGAAGGAAAGGGGACAATTGCAATTCAAACCAAGTCAGGTATTAAAAAGCTAATTCATGATGCTTACTATATTCTTGGTTTGGCACATAACCTACTTAGTGTGGGTCAGTTAATTCAAAAGGGATATTTAGTTCATTTTCATGATGGAATGTGTGAAATTAAAAATAGAAAGTCTGAAAATTCTATTTTTAAAGTCCACATGACTGAAAACAAAATGTTTCCTCTTGAGTTATCATGTTTGGATGATTGTGCAATGGTTGCTAATGTTCGCGATGAGTCTAAGCTTTGGCATTTGAGGTATGGGCATTTGCATTTTAATGGGCTGAAATTGTTGGGTCAGAAAAACATGGTGTCAGGATTGCCATCTATTGTTTCTGTTGATAATGTTTGTGAAGGTTGTGTTTACGGAAAGCAACACAAGCTGTCCTTTCCAGTTGGTAAAGCTTGGAGAGTAAAGATGCCTTTGGAATTGGTTCACGCAGATATTTGTGAACCGACAAAAACTTTATCTTTAAATAATAGTAAATATTTTCTATTATTTACTGATGATTTTTCCCGTATGAGTTGGGTGTTTTTTCTTGCTCAGAAATTCGAGGCGTTTGAAAAGTTTAAGGAGTTCAAAGCCTTTGCAGAGGAACAAAGTGGCTACGCAATCAAAACTCTCATAACTGATAGAGGGGGGAAAGTTCTTATCCGATGAATTTACTCTCTTTTACAAAGAGAATGGTATCCGAAGGCAACTAACAGTACGAAAGACTCCAGAACAGTATGGAGTTGCTGAGCGGAAAAATCGGACGGTTGTAGAAATGGCACGGAGTATGCTAAATGAGAAGGAGCTTCCGAATAGTTTTTGGACCGAGGTAGTAGCTACCGCAATCCATCTTCTCAACATATCTCCAACAAAAGTAGTAAGAAATCAAACACCTTATGAAGCATGGTGGGGAGTGAAGCCCAATGTAAGTAATTTAAAAGTGTTTGGTTCCATTGCATATGCCTTAATTGATTCTACTGATCGTATTGGATAAGAAAAGCAAAAAATGCATTTTTGTTGGATATAGTGCTGAAACTAAAGGTTATTGTTTGTATAATCCTCTTACTAAGAAGCTAATCATTCGACAAGATGTTATTTTCGATGAGAACAGTGTTTGGCAGCAAGTTGGTGACAAAGATCAGAATATATCCTTTGTAGATGATTGGGACAGAATTAACTCAGCTACAAGAGGATGTGAATTCATCTCATATGTCTCCTATGCACAGTCCAAATATGTCTCCTATGCACAGTCCAACAAGAAGCTTAACCAGTAGCTCATCTAGTAGCAGTGAATCATCGCAAAACAGTGAAACTCCGCCAACAAAGATGCGGTCTTTGAGTGATATATATGCTTCTACTAATGCTTTTTAGTTGTAGAACCTTTAAGTTATGATGAAGCTTGCGGGAAAGAAAAGTGGGAGAATTCAATGAAGGAGGAGATGTCCGCCATTGAAAGAAACAACACATGGGAGCTTGTAGATTTGCCACCGGAGAAAAAAGTTATTGGCGTGAAATGGGTCTACAAAGTAAAGTACCAACCTGATGAAAGTGTGCAGAAGCATAAGGCAAGGCTGGTCGCTAAAGGGTATGTACAAAAGCATGAAGTTGATTATTTTGAAACTTTTTCGCCCGTAGGTAGATTTGAGACTGTTAGAATAATTCTGGCTTTAGCGGCTCAAAACAATTGGAATGTTTTTCAATTTGATGTAAAGTCTGCGTTTCTAAATGCTTTTTTGGACGAGGATGTGTATGTTGAACAGCCGCAGGGATTTGTCACCAATGGCCAAGAGGATAAAGTTTACAAGTTGAAAAGGCCCTTTATGGTCTAAAGCAAGCGCCGAGAGCTTGGTACAGCAGACTTGACTCCTATTTCCTTTAAAATGATTTCCGTCGAAGTGAAAGTGAACCCACCTTATATGTGAAGGTAAAAGGTAACGATGTGCTTATTGTTTGTGTTTATGTGGATGACATTATATATATGGGCTCTTCTAATGCTCTTGTTAAAGAATTTAAAGAAAGCATGATGAGTGAGTTTGATATGACAGATTTGGGGTTGTTACATTATTTTCTTGGTCTTCAAATTCAGCAAACTAATGAGGGTATTTTTGTTTCACAAGAGAAGTATGCTCTAGACTTACTTAAGAAGTTTAATATGCTGAATTGTAAAGCTGTGTCTACTCCCATGAACACCTGTGAGAAATTGACAATGAATGATGGAACACTGAAGGCTAATGAAAAGTGGTTTAGAAGTATTGTTGGTGGGCTGATGTATTTAACTCATACTCGCCCGGATATTATGTTTTCGGTCAGTTTGGTCTCAAGATTTATGCATAGTCCTTTAATGCATCATCTAGGAGCAGCCAAGCAAATTCTTCGATACATCTCCGCAACCAGGAATTACGGGATTTGGTATAGTTCAGTCACTAATATGCAATTAGTTAGTTTTACTGACAATGATTGGGCAGGTTTTCTAGATGATAGAAAAAGCACGAGTGACTATGTATTCAACCTTGGTTTAGGGGCTGTTTCATGGAGTTCAAAGAAGCAAGCTACCATTGCATTATCTTCATTTGAAGCGGAGTACATTGCAGCAACTTCAACTGTTTGTCAAGGCATTTGGATGAGGAGAATTCTTGCAGATTTGCTGTGACGAACAAGATTTTAGTAATTTATTTTGAATATTTATTGAATTAAATAAATATTTTTTGATGATTTAATTATTGAGTTAAATAATTAATTGATGAATTTGTGGTAGAGTAATTTAATTATATGTGTTACATTAGTTAAATTAATGTGGAGAATTTTTATATTCAAAGTACGTATTTAATTGAGTTTATTTGATTTAATGAATTAATTAATAAGCATAATATTATTCTAATTAATTTAATAATTAATTAGAGATTTAATGATTTGACATAATTAATAAATAAGAATTTTAATTATGTGACTATGTGAATTATTATGGAATTATGTAATTTTATTTAATTGATTTAAATAGGATTATTTTATTAATTGGGTGTGACATTTAATTAACTATATAATAGTAAGTTAATTAAATTAAATAAAAAAGGAGGAATAAGGGACAAGCAAACAAGGCCTTGGTGAAGGTTGAGGCCAGTTAACCCATTATGGGATTAACTGACGACCATGACCCCACGACTAATTATACGTATATGTATATTATTCATATCAGACTTATATATTATAAACATATATCAGAACTACTATATATCATATACATACTCTGAGAAAACTTAGAGAAAAGAGAATTGAGAGAGTTGAAAGAATTTGAAGAATAAAAAAAAAGGAATCCATATCATATTCACAGAGTTTGCAAGGGGTAATTCCTTTGTCCCAGTTTTATTTCATGTATTATGTTTCCTTTATGAACATATATTCTGAGTTCTCTGTGTATGGAAAAATTGATATTTGTTCATTATATGGCTATATGTGTGTTCCTATGTGTTTATAACATATTATATGCCATATATGCATAACTTGCAGTGATCGAATTTTGTTTAAATTGGGTTTTCGAAAATTACAGAGTCGTATATATGGCCATACGGCCCTTACAGCCCTTACGTACAAATTTTATACAATGAATCGATGGTTTAACTTTGAATTAACATTTGCATATGATTGTACACGTTTATACGAACAAAACGGAAGTTAAACGAACGGATTCGGTGTTATAACGAATCCGTAACGTTGAATTTCTTGATTTTTCTTCAAAACCATCAAGAACACCAAGAACAGTGAAATTTAATGATTTGATTCGAGTAATTGCATGATTTAAGATGTTAAAAACATGTTAGTAACATTGTATGATGTTTCTATGAAGTTCGTACTTCATAGAAATCGCTGTGTGAGTTTAATTTGCATTTAATTGGAGTAATTAGGCCAACGAACTGTCAAAATCGCGAACCAGGGAGTGCACCAGCAGGGGGACCCGCCCCAGCGGGTATAAGGGTTGTTCGGGAGCCTTTTTTTTTTTGTTTCCGAGACTGTTTTGACCTCCTGTAGTAAAATAAGCATAACTTTTTCATACGAACTCCGATTAAGGCGATTCAAGATGATTCGGAAAGATAACGAGTAGACCTACAACTTTCATTATTTAAGTTTTTCATTTTAAAATCGTTAAAATGGGTAAAAATAGCCATCTTTGTGACTGATGCGTATTCGGAGGCAATCGGAGGGCTTCGGACATGCACGCACACAAGTATAGTGTTCTCGATAATAAAATATGTTGTTTTAAGTTACATACATGAATATTATATGATTTAAAGCTCATGATTAATAAATTAAGTTATTGACATGTTATAAGATAATATGAATGTTCAAGTTAACAAACTAAGTGCGAACTTGAATATCGTAATTGTAAAACTTGATTATGATTGTTTAAAGGGCTATAAATGTGTGATATGCATGTTGTGAGTTTACATTCATGTTATGTGGTTAGCCATTGAGTAATATTATAAACCAAGTTGTAAGTCGAACTTAAGTGAATAGTTCAACAGTTAATCATAGTAGTTATGAAAACTAATCGATGTCGTATACATAATATAATGTGTAGGACGTTGAGGAAGTGAATTGTAATTATATTTTTAGCTTGTGCAAGAGGCAAGTTTCCTATCCTTAAACTTGTTTAATATTTTTCAAGTTTCCTAAACTCAAACTTTACTTTTTACATTGAGCAAGTGTTCTAAACTTTACCTTCATTGAGCAAGTTTCTTAAATTCTAAGTTATTCATTTATCAAGTCGTAGACTTGTGTTCTATATCGAGCAAGCTCTTGTTCTTAATTGTTCAAGTTCGAAATTCCATATTAGATGCTATAACTCTTTGAAAGCATGATTCAGTTATACAATACTTATTCAATTGTATACTCTTGAGAATTTATTATTCGATTTGAGCATGGTTTATTGTTGAACCTTATAGGACTAGTGAACCCTTATCGATTCGACTAGTCCATAGTTGATGTACGTTCTAAATTCTAGAATCTTTATTGAGCTTATCCAAACCAAACTTCCTTTGGTGCGGACTCTGATGTCAAAACTGAGATGAACAACCCTGTAAAGGGGATTATTTACGCTTTAGCGTTGAGATATTGTGCACAGTATGGTACTAAGGGCTGATCCCCCTAAGTACGAGAAGTAGAGTCCATAGTCTTATGACTGTTAAGGTTTAAAGTATAAACACTTTACAACCTAGGACATAGTTCAAGGTCTTATGACCCTCAGATGTTATTTTGATTCCTGTTATTTATCCTCGAGTCAAAAGTTGAGCTTCTTTATTCAGATGTCTTTGATTCACTCGCATGTTATTATATTGTTGTCATATTATTATACTTGTGGGAATCGTGCTCACTCTTGCGTATAATAACATTGCAGTTAAAAACGAAAGGTCCAACGAGCCTTCTACTAGCAAAGGCAAGGCAAGGTCAACAAGTGATGAAGACTTGTTGTTTATTTATATATTTATGTTTCAGCTCTATGTTAAAGTTGTGTAAGACTATTTAATTGTTTATGTTCCGCACAGATGTTTAAGGTTAGTATTACCTGGGATTGATGTATTTATTTTCAGATGTTGTAACCCATAAGGGAGGATTTAATTCTATTTATTGCATGGTTTGCATTTACTATGGGTAGATAGATAGATGATATTCGTACAGTGAACACCAAGTCCCGTGGAATTGAAGTACCCGGATTTGGGGGTGTCACAGGTTGGTATCAAAGCTGTAGGTTATGAACCTTAGGTAGGGAAAAACCTTAGGATAGTAGCCTTTTAGAGATCGAGAACATAGTAATGATAGCTCTTATCGAGTTCTAGAAAGATAATAACTTACCTTATGTGCTATGTGCTTATACTTATATATTCGAGTATCGATTAGCATCACGTAATTTACTAAAACTTAAATTTATTTGTCAGGATGACAGATGCTGGAGAACCCTAGTCAGTCCAGGGACCTTGTACCCCTAGAGGCTAGAGAGGAGGAGCCCCGAGATATTCATGTAGTCTGGGAGCAGTTAGTCCAACGAGAGCCATCACCCTTGATCACAGTCATTGGTCAGGAGTATGTGCCGGTGTCTGATTCAGAGGAGGGACTCTGAGGAAGACCCTGAGGAGATTGAGGTTCAGGCTGAGGCAGCCGAAGAGGAGGAGGAAGACCCTGAAGAGTTCCCGCCGAGCTCTATCAGTGCCGAGATGTATGACGAGCTGTATGACCGTAACATAGGAGTTACGTGATACTGTTCAGGAGCTGAGGGAGACTGTCAGGAGCTGAGGGAGCGGGTCGGTTACTCAACAGTCTACCATCGAGCTGAGGGATGGAGAGGTGAGGCTCTTCACACACGTTTGGGAAATGTAGAGTGGAATTTGGTTCACGAGGAAAGGCCAAACCGAGCAGAAGTCAAAGGAAATAGAGGAATTGAGGAATGAACTAAAGAGAAATCAGCAAGGCTGACCATAGCAGAGGAAGCTGGGTAAGGGAATCACGACGAGCAGATCTCGCAGAAGACAACTGTTGGGCGAAGAAGGCCAAGCTTGAGGAGACGTACTCTACACTTCAGTATGCAATTGACAAGGCCCAGGATCGGGTTATGAGGTACCCAATTCAATTCGAAGGGACTACAGTCGTACATGTTAGATCGTAGGACGATGTCCCGGATTATGGAAGAAGAGCGTAGCAAAGCTGTTCGTCGCCTTAATGGGCAGTGATAGGAACATGTGATTTGTTGAAACCTATCTAGTAGTTTAATAATGTAAATTCTAATGTGTTTAAACAGAGGAATATTTTATGTTTTAAATCCTGTAGATTCTTTATCTCGGGATAGTTGATGTAAATAGCAGTGATGTATCGTATTATGTTAAAACTTTTGATTTAGTAATATATCAGAGTTTATTTGAATAATGTGTTGACTGATTGTGTCTAAATGTTAAGTTAAGCCTTAAAATTTAAAAGATTGAATAAAGTTCTAATAAGCGTATATCTTAACAGAAATATGCCGCCAAGGAGAAGACCAACCGTCGACCGGCCCAGGAAGGGTCAACTAACAACAACAACACAACGCCAATGCTAACCCCGTTCAGCAGTTGGCGAACTTACTTGCTGGAGCACTTAACACCAATCTCAGCTCCACCGAACACAACGTTCAAGGACTTCAAGGCGGTGGGACCGCCAGAGTTTAAAGGCACCATGAACCCAATAGAAGCTCAAACCGGGTCATGGAGATGGAAAAGTTTCGACGTCGCCAGAGTCAGGGAAGACAAGAAACCGCCTATGCAACGTTCATGTTAAAATCTGAGGCCAGCTATTGTGGCAGCAAATAAGGTCCGGGGAGGTGAAGGTGTGATTACCTGGGAGAGGTTCAAAGAGATTTCTTCGAGATGTACTTTCCGACCAGCTCGCAGAATCAAATGGAGATTCAGTTTTAGAACTGAAACATGGAAATATGTCCCGTAACCGAATATGCGGCGAAATTCAATGAGTTGGCTAGGTTTGCTACGTATCAAGTGCACACCGATCAGAGGAAGGCAAGGAGGTTTGAGCAGGGCCTTAAGCCCGGGTTATATAGCAAGGTGTCATGTTTCCAATTGAACACTTTTGCTGGGGTGTTGGAGAAGGCCATTCTCGCGAAGGCGGGGAGTGACGCTGTTACAAAGTACAATCAAGACCAGAGAAGAAAAAGAGTGAGGGTGAAGGAGTTAACAAGGCTAATGGTTAGCACACGGGGGGAGTAATAATCAGAAGAGGAGGTGGAATGATAACTCATCAACTGGGAATCAGCAAGGAGGTCAAAAAAGAGGATCGAAGCTTGTTCGACCTGCGGAAAGCTCACCTGGGGGTCTGTATGAAGGGAAAACGAGTATGCTACAATTGTGGTCAGGAAGGCCACATAGCACCTAACTGTCCGAACCCAAAGAAGGGCGCTTGCTTCACTTGCGGCTCAAAGGACCATCTGGCAAGGGACTGTCCCAAGAAGGGATCTGGAGGGAAGGATCAGAGGGAACAGGGGAAACAGCGGTGGAAGTGCTTAACTATCACGGGACCAACCGCAACCAACCGACCAACCGCCAGGACCTTCAACATGACCGTGCAGGATGCTGTGCAGTCTCGCGATGTGGTGTCAGGTATCATTCCGATCAATAAAGTTAATGCTTATGTACTATTTGATTCGGGTGCTACTTGTTCATTTATATCCGATGACTTTGCTAAGAACTTAGAACTTCCTATGGACGAGTTAGAATACCCCATGAATATAGAGATTGCGAATAGAGAAGTAATCCCTGTTAAGTATGTACACAAGAACTGTAGAGTAGATATTAAGGGTAACATTATGAACGTAATCTTATCCCGATTAGACTTGGGGAATTCGATGTTATTCTGGGAATGGATTGGCTAGTCAATTATGGGGCTGTAATTGATTGCCAGAGGAAGTGTATCAACCTTATGACCCCGTCAAAGGTTGTGTTTTATGGCAGTAAATCGCCTAGACAAGCGAGTTGTCTGACGATGATGCAGGCCAGGAAGTTGTTAAGACAAGGCTGTGTAGGATATTTAGCCTACATAGTCGATAGTCGTAAAGAAAATCGAAATTAGATATACCAGTCGTGAGGGACTTCTTAGACGTATTTCCGGATGATCTGCCAGGACTTCCGCCAGACAGAGAGGTTGAGTTTGTGATCGATTTGGCGCCAGGGACGGCCCCAATATCGAAGGCACCATACCGGATGGCTCCGGTAGAGATGAAAGAGTTAATGGTACAACTACAAGAGTTACTGGACAAGAAGTACATCCAACCGAGCGTATCGCCGTGGGGAGCGCCGGTGTTGTTTGTGAAGAAGAAGGACGGGACGATGCGGCTTTGCATCGACTACAGAGAACTGAATAAGGTCACAATTAAGAATAGATATCCATTACCGAGGATCGACGATCTGTTCGACCAATTGAAGGGTGCAAGGTACTTTTCAAAGATAGACTTGAGGAGTGGCTATCATCAGCTGAAGGTGAGGCCAGAGGATGTTCCAAAGACAGCATTTAGGACTCGATATGGTCACTACGAATTTTTGGTAATGTCATTTGGTC
>JAINUT010001058.1:0-101349 GCA_020205555.1 Panax stipuleanatus | reverse complement strand
TTCTCAGAATCAACCAAACCTCCCTTACTCGATTTTCACTAAATCTCTTTAACAATAATCGTTGAATAACTTAACACATTACCTTAGTGTAGGTTTTATTTCATCATCTTTACTTAAACCTAGAACACTTCGAGTTCTATATATTCTTTAACCCTTTAACGTATTCATTTCCTTTTTCTAAGGATCATTGCATACCATACTCGTGTAATTATTTAATATCCTGATTTAGCATCGTACTAATATTCAGGTTATCACATTCACCCCTTCTTCTAAGAATTTCGTCCTCAAAATTTTAATTTAGTAATCTTCGTTCATTTAATCTACCAAAATAGACTTTACATTAATCTTTATTCACTGAATTGTATAACCAAATTCTTTTCTAAAAAGATCTTTCATCATCACAAGTTGAGTTCTACAACTACTTCTTTCTAAGGAATATCCTTCTTGCCATATTTATCTTAAGAATAATAAGAATCTTCCACAATTGCTCAATAATTGGAAAGCGATATAAATAACTCAGGAATTTAAAAGATTCCAAATCATGCTGAGGGGTCATAAGACCTTTAACTCTTCTCCAGGTTTAATAGTGTATCACCACTATGAACCATCTTTAACAGAATGTTTAGCAATCACACAGACTGAAAACACTTTCTGCAAGTGCTCTAGGTGATCAGCCCATCGTACCCCTACGTCGGGCACAACGTATTACATTATAACATCGTAACGAATATATGCGTTACTTTCAGAACCAATCTCCGATAACGTGTCCCCTTTACAGGATTGTTCACCTCAGTTTTTAATATCTGAATCCGCCCCAAAACAATTTGGTTTGGCATACTTTGTTAAGAACGCTCGAATTTCATAAACATCTTTCGATATTTATCTAGCTGAATCAAGTAGCATAGACTCTTAGCAACAATTTGGACATCAATCGAAATATATATATATATATATATATATATTTAACCAAATCAATAAATTTTTTTTTTTAATATAGTTTAAGGAAACTAAAAAATATATAAATCTTCTTATAATATCATGATACCGTACCGTCGTAATGGTACGTTGAGAATTTCGTCATTATATGACGTCGTCATACTACATACCATAGTGGGCTGACGATCCTACGATCACATCCAACACTAGGTTTAACTGCATTGATGACGTCCTCGATTATTATTTCTATACCATATCAAATGATGCATAAAATATATAAAATACATTTTGAAACTTTCGAATTATTTTTGTTTAGCTGAAGCAATTAGCATAGACATGTGAATAATAGCACTGTTTTAAAAATCCATTGGTTCAATCATTTAATCCAATATTTTTTCAAAAGACTCAGAAGTGCAAATATCAGCACGAAGTTAATAAATTTTGAAAATCTAGCATAGCTAGAAGATTTAGAATATCCAATTTTTCTCCATCCATTTTAATCTCTACTCCACCGCTTCATTACTTAATCATTCTATCAATCTTCAGCACCATCAATGCTTTCTATACCATAATCTTTCTATACCCAGTATAGTTCATCAAACTTATCACACTTTGGAAGTTCAAGAACTTGTCACAATAATATGAGTTTAAGAACTTGTCCTAGCAATACGTAGTCCAAGAACTTATCAGGGTCTGTCCACACGCTTAGGGGTTCAAAAACATACATACGATTGTGAGTCACGAACTTACCATAAACATAATTTTTAAGAACCGCACCTAACCTTAATATCATCTAATCTAATCTTAATAGTCTCTAACTATCAAATATAAACATGGGACAAGAATCACTTTCTCACCATATATATATTGATAGCGCGACACCAACCTTCCAATGATTATCTATGCGATAAACCAAGTGTAAGCACAAAACCCCTGCCCATACAAAGGTTTTTACAACTCAGCCACCACATGAGTCCTTAGTTGAAATCCCACTTAACTCTATCGTGCTCATAACTTTCTCTTTGGTCGATACGAATTTTTTGTATCTCATTATTTATAACTCCTTGTGAGTTTATCTCGTACTATATCATAGTACATTCTCTTTATAGCATCAAACTATAACTATTCAATCATTACATACCATCTGTCTTTTTACATCTTTAAAGGATCACGTCGTGATCTTATTCTATAATCATCTCCCTTATGATTCTTTTCTTATCTCATTATCGTTTTGTTTTACAATCTTCTTATCTTTACCTTTCATTATATCATATTATAATTTCATTTATTCTTTTAACCTTATAGACTTTGTCTATTCATCATTATTCGTCATCTTGATTATTGGAGTTAGGTAACTCCTGATTCTTATCTTTATATCTCTTCAAGATTCTTCTTTGAATCTTCTTGTTTATTTATCAATTCTTCCTTTAAGAATTTCTAACTTCATTCATATTGCTCAATATTTAATTCGAGTTTCTCATTTTCATCTTATAATATTTCTAGGACCTAACTCACCCTATACATCTACGTATGTGAAAAAAATCACCTTTTCATCATACGTATCCATAACCCTATACTCGGTACACCTCGAGTCTCTAACAGTGTTCAATATAGTAAGCTGAGTGATTTCCCACAAACAACCAACAAACTAATTTTCCATCTCGTCTACATTGTCTTACATAGTGAGTTAGATTGGTTGCTAGTTCATATATACCTCCGCTCTCTGCAGGAATCATTTTGCCCAGATACTATACATCAACCATTAAACAGTACGACTGTACCACTACTTAAACTTAACTTATTATTATTATAATTATAATTATTTTTATTTTTCCTCACTACGGTCATAGCCTAAGGTACTCTTACCTAAGATGTACAACTTATCAGCTCTGATAACAACTGTAACGACCCCAACCTTTATGACCCTGAATATCAACCTTTATCATTTACATATTTTGAATCAAATCTACCTTTATGACTCGCTTCACCAGAGGTATAAACAAAATCTTACATTACAAGTCAATATCCATTATACATCAAACAACTCAACTTATAACTCAACAATCATAATACATCTAAACCATCAAATATATTTCTCATCTAAAAACAAATAATCTTCTTGAATTGATATTGATTTCTACCATTCAGTTAGCACGTATCATTACCTTGACTCCTTGACCTGCAAAATGGTTATTTTGCAAGAATGAGCTCAACAGCTCAGCAAATCTAACAGTTTTCATGCATCACATAGCACACAATATCGTTCTCAGTTCATACATCATAATCGTTTAACTAAACATATCATACATGTTGTATTTCACATCTCAATTAAAGATTGAGTTCCATAACCCAATCAGTTTAGTCATAAATTGACTTTCATAATGTAAAGCATCATTTATAATTGCACATACATTCAACAGTCTAAATTACAACAATCAGTTACCAAATTCATAAAGCCAATAGGAACTGAAAGACTTGCCTTGATCGTTGTTTACCAATAACAGATAAACAGCTTACAACTATCTTCACTTCACGTGCCCTATACAATTATATAATCATGCACATCAACTATTAGTCTCATAGCAAAATATTAGTTGTAATGTAAACTTTACTCTACATCCATAACCCTTCCTATTAATTAATACACAATGTTCAATTTGATTGTGTTAACTTTTGACTTATATTTCACTATATTTCTTCTTAGTCATACTCAAAGTTCCTTCAAGTGTTTAAGTCTTGCTAGGACTCCTTATTGGTTTATATTAACCTCATTCCATATCTTATAATGTTCATTTCATTTGAGTTAAAATACTTTTTAAGTTCATTAAAACTTGGCACGACGTTTCGACGTTCATTATTCGCACGCCCGATTCGTCCCTCTTGCGTACGCTTAACATGCTCATACAACTTGTCTAAAACATCATTAATTAATTTTAAGCATCATTATATTTCATAATATTCATGTTTTATAACTTAGAACAACCTCTTTTATCGTCGAGAGCACTACACTTGCGTACGTGCATGTCCGACGCCCTCCGATTGCCTCCGAATACACATCAGTCACAAAGATGGCCATTTAACAACTTCAAATCGAAAAACTTATAGAATGAAAATTGTAGGTCTACTCGTTATCTTTCCGAATCATCCTGAATCGCATTAATCAGAGTTCGTATGAAGAAGTTATGCTTGTTTTACTACAGGGGGTCAAAACAGTCTCGCCTTACACTATTCTGGACAGCGAGAAATTCCGCTGGGGAGGATAAATATCTGTTGGGGCAGGTGTCTAGGCTGATGGAAAAATCAGCTCGCGAACTGTGCAGGGAAAAAGCTCAATTTGGCTTATTTCTTCGCACCAAACTCAGATTTCTGTACATATAATGCATATAAACTTTATAAAACCATAACTTTAAACTTCTAACATGTTTTTAATATATATAAACACTACAACACATAATCAAAACTTTTAATTTTATGATTTTGAAGAAAACACTATTGTTAAGTTTTCTTGAAGAAAATTAACACTATGAGTTCGTTTTTAAACCAAATCACATAATTCAAATCATGTTTTGTTCGTTTCTTAACATATTATTATAATCTACGATCAATTTACATAACATATCACAATTAAACATAAAATTTGATATTTAAGAAACTATTTTTCAAGTTAGTTCACTGTAAATTGAAATGAATATGATTTCTTCATGTTCATCATATTTACATGAATTGAACCACTTAATTTACCATATAACACATATAAAATAGTTTATATACATAATCTAACACATAGATCATCAATTTATAGTTTATCATGAAAACCAAATTATAGAGAACTTAAGATTATGAAAATATGGAAGAACACGGTTTAACAATTGTAGAGCTAGATTATACTCTTTGTTATTAGGAGAAGAAGATGATGGTGATGATGATGACTCCTTGTTTTGATTTCTCAAAACTTCTTCCTTTTTCTTTCTTCTTCTTTCTAGTTTCTTAGTCTGATAAACACTCTGCTTCTATTCTTCTTACTAACTCACGTAGTATAGAATATAACTAATATATATATAATATAACATAATTTTACATATAATATAACTGACAAAATATTTAATCCCTCTACTAAATACATATCAGTTATATATTTTTGAAAATCAAAAGCCACTAGGGCTTGTTTGGCAAAAACACTTTAAATTTAAAAATAGATTTTTAGAAGTTAAGGCCTTATTTGGTAAAACAGGATTAAAACATATTTAAGGGCCTTATTTGGCAAAACTAATTTAAAACTCTTTTATTTTATTTTAATAACTCTCTTAACACATAGTTTCCAATGTCACATTTTATTTAATTAAATCTCAATATTCTAATTTAATTAAATTAAAGCTAACATCCCTTAATTAACTAAAATTGCCGCATAGCTTAAATTGCTACACAATTATAATTACTCATTAATCATAAATTCATGTAACAATAAGTAAATCTCTACTAGCAAATACCACAAAATTACTTACACAACAACTAATATAGTGCACTTAATTAAATTACTCCAATACATGAATATAATTCTCTTCATACCAAATCGCATATTTCAGAATATAACACATATACACATACTCGTACTCGAAACATCTTAAAATAAGAATTTTATTTATTAAATTCTCATTTATTAATTCTTGAAAATCCGGGTTGTCACAGGTATATTGTTAGTGAGGGAAATTCACAAGTAGGTGAATTTTCACCCAAACAGGTCACTCTACGATCGTTTGGTGCAGGTCACTCTACGATCATTTGGTGCAAGTCACTCTACGATGTGCGTAAGTTACACTATGTTCGTAGAGTTGGCACTTTAGCACTCTACGTTCGTAGAGTTGGTACTTTGGCACTCTACGTTCGTAGAGTTGGCTCTTTAGCACTCCACGTTCGTAGAGTTGGTTCGTAGAGTTGGTACTTTGGCACTCTAAGTTCGTAGAGTCAGCACTTTGGCACTATATGATGTGCGCAGTTATACTTTCGTAGTGTTGATTCGTAGAGTTTGTTCGTAAAGTTTAAAATTGCTTTATAATTGTTGAGATGTCACTCTACGTTTGTAGTGTCCTTGTAGTCTGACGCTCGACGATGGTGTAGTCATTCTATGATCCTACGATGGTTTCGACAATTGTGGCCTAGCTTGAATCCTCCTATTTCACTATATTGTGTTAGTGAAAATTTGTATTAAGTACAAATTATTAATCTTGGATTCATAACAGGTAGTGATCTTGAATAAGTAATTATATTTTTACAAGTAGGTAGATATATTATTACACGTAATGAGGGAATAATTTACTTGGAGCAACAAGTAATATTATTTCTTTATATGATGGAGAAAGTAAATGGAATCAAAATTTGTTGTTAGAACATCAAATTGTGGCCACTTCTATTGCTTAGTTCATTATGATGTGATAATGAAATTATTTTGTATAGAGCATATATATGAGATTACCTTTAATGGTAAGTCTTGACATGTTGGTCATACACATAATTTTTGTTAGACAATTGATACAAGAATGTATCATAATATTTTTCTAAGAGGAAGTTAAGTGACGACTTGACTTATCATATTACTAAGACTTTGACGAGAGCTTAGTAAGTTTAACTACTTGTGATATGGAAATTAAACCACTTTGAGTCGGGGGTGATGGGAACCCAACCTATTCCTAGGTTACCCCTAGTTTATAGGTTCAATGGGAAAAACAAGTCACAGTTGCTGACCGTGTTACTATCGATGTGGTTCCATATGTAGTTTAAGATAGTGACGTCTGTTGCACGACCGATGCTGAGTTATAATCTTAATAAAGATGTTGTGTTATTAGCAACAGAAACACATGTGAAACTCTTTGCCTATATGAACTAGAAATGGAGCCGCTTCTTATAGAGGGTTGTGGTTTACTCTCTTAGAGGTTCGTGAAACAGGGTATTGCGCATGGCCATATTAGCCAAAAGCAATTAAGAATACTCACCGTGGTAGGAGGATTTTGTATGTTTGTGACCGTTCCGGTCATATCATATAGAAGTAGAGGTTCAATCTACGGACACCTTAACTTCGATGTGACTTTGAGTTGTTTACACTAAGGAAAGGTTCAATGTTTGTCACACCCTCTTTTATGCACACATGCCTTGGATTTGTTTGATAGAAAGTTGTTTGGATGAAAAATAGTTTTTCCAAACAAGTGGGGGATTGATAGAAATTGCACCTTATTCTATATTTTGGTAACTTAATTATTGTCACGTTTGGGCTTGAATAAAACCCAGTAGTAGACATAATTAAAGTAAATATAAATGTGTAATTCGTTTTCCTAATTGAGGAGAATAAGAGAGAACTTCATTTGATTTGTGTAGAAATTATTTGATTTGTCTCTATAGTGAGACATTTAATAAGGTGCAAAGTTGTTTGATAAAACTATTTTTCTTAGTCTCATTTAATAGAAAGGACTACTAGTAATGCTGTAGTCTAATCTTATTTTGGAACAAAAGAAAAATAGTGAGAACTATTCATATTCTATTTAACTACTAATTATTACTAATATGTTATTGGGTTTGTACGAAATCTTGATGCAATCAAATTGCAAAAATTAGCGGAAGCATGGTATATCAGAGTTTAAAAAAATTTCTACAAAACCATTACCCGGATCATCCTTTATGCAAATTATGAATTTAAAACGATAAATAAGAAGTTATGGAATCATACCCTTGTAAAACGAAGCTTCCACAGGTAAGAGTTCAACTCCTTGTTCTTCGTGATCTCCTTGAATTTCCGAGTTAGATTCCTTCGATCAACGTTAGCCACCCAAGTGTTTGGCCTCTAGAGGTGATCCACCAAGGAAGATGAATTATCAAGAAGGAGGGTGGTTGGCTTAATTTTCTATCCTCTATAGAAAAGGAGTACTCTCCAACAATTAGAATTGCCTCAACTGATATATATTATAAGACTCCTCTTATATAGATATTGGTCAACCCTTCTAATCCTATTAGACATGGGATTTCTTTTAATTAATTAAAGTCCTTTAATTAATTTAGGCTTCCCACCACATGGGGATTAATTAATTAAATTCATTTAATTAATTTGTCTCCTAATCTTATTAGGAATAAATGAGAGTACTAATATTAAATTAATTACTAAACTCCTTTAGAAATTAAAATAATAATAATTGTAATAATATTAATAAGACTCCTCTTATTAATTTATATTTAATATTTCCAAAATATTAAATAATAAACATTAAGCTATTTAATTTATTCTATCACTATAGATTAAATTAATTACACTTAATGCATTATTACGATTATGTCATTACCTTCTTAAATAATTATTCTTCCTTTTATGGTGTGACCCTTTAGGTTCTCTATATTAAACCGGTTATGAATAAATCAATTAGAACAATTCTAATCTTATTTAAATAAATAAATTAAACTAATAATCTATTTAAATAAATAATATTTATTCTACAATAGGGACAAGCCTCCCTAGCGATCAACGACTTTTCAGATAATATAGATTTCAACATTAATCATAAAAGAACTTGTGAGTAAATAGTTACTATACAATTCAATCCTTCCACCATACAATGTCCCAATTAAATATAAGACATGAATTTACTGTCAAGTCTTATTTTATTTAATTATATGTATTTCGATTAGAAAATGCACAACTCCAAATAATGCAAATTAGAAACTCCTTTCTAATTTCATTTTACCTTGGCCAAGGATTCCTGGGTTGTTATTTAACGAATCACATAGGACATATCTCCTCTTTTACTAGAGGTGGTAGATTCTTTATTGATCATTCATTATCTCTATATGTAACTCATTATACCCAAGCATACCATTTTATATACCCTAAAGGACTTTAAGGAATAAGTCAAAGTATAATTCATTACATACAAGATACTATGATGATCTCAAGTCCAAGGATCACTTGTACTACTATCACATTAGGAATTTCTATTGACAGGCGAGTAAAACTCCATTAGGTATTCCATAGCGAGTCACGTTCAGTGAACTTATTCTCCAATAAGCACCTACATACTTGCTTTAGTGTCTCCACACAAATGATCATGAGATCAATCATCCTCATCCAATGAGCAAGTAACATATGTACCAATCTATCCTGATTTACTAATCCCCTTTTTAGTAATCCCACGATTGGGAACTTTTTAGTTTTAGAGCTTTCTAAGAATTTAGATCGCATTAGCATGATCATCATCGTGATTCTAAAAGCATTGCTTAAAACTATGGGTTATATACATATTATAAAAACAGCACCATGTAGATAATTAAATGCCTTTAATAAATGAATATTTTATTAATAAATAAATAAGATTGTTTACAAAGTACGTGCTTTATCATCATACATGATTGGCTTGTATGCACACTACTATCAATCTCCCACTTGCACTAAAGCCAATCGCCATGGTATCTCATACCCATCTTCTCTAAGTGACGATCGAAACTGCTGTTGTGTTAAAGCTTTAGTAAATAGATCTGCAATGTTGTCTTGAGAGTCTACACACTCCAAGGTGACGTCTCCTCTTTCAATGATCTCCTTGATCAAGTGAAATCGCCGCAACACGTGTTTAGATTTTTGATGAAACCTTGGTTCCTTAGCCTGTGCAACTGCTCATGTGTTGTCACAGTAAACGGGAACTGCTTCTCCAATGCTAGGAACCATACCAAGTTCAGTTATGAACTTCTTCATCCAAACAGCTTCCTTTGCAGCTTCATTTGCAGCTATATACTCTGCCTCTGTCACTGAATCAGCAACTGTTTGCTGCTTGGAACTCTTCCAACTTACTGCGCCTCCGTTCAAGGTAAAAACATACCCCGAAACAGATTTACTGTCATCTTGGTCCGTTTGAAAACTTGAGTCTGTGAAGCCCTCGAGTTTTAATTCAGACCCACCGTAGACAAGAAAAATATTCTTAGTCATTCTCAAGTATTTTAGGATATTCTTCACTGCCTTCCAGTGCTCTTCTCCTGGATTCGACTGGTATCTGCTCGTTACACTAAGTGCATGAGCAACATCTGGTCTAGTACATATCATACCGTACATGATAGATCCTATTGCAGAAGCATAAGGGATCTTACTCATATGGGCTCTCTCCTCAGGTGTCTTTGGGGCATGTTTCTTGGAGAGATTTATTCCATGGCTCATCGGCATGAGACCTCTTTTGGAATCTTCCATGCTAAATCTCTTTAGCATTGCATCAATGTACGTTCCTTGGGATAAACCAAGCATCCTTTTAGATCTATCTCTATAGATCTTTATCCCCAAAATATAGGATGCTTCTCCCAAGTCCTTCATGGAGAAGTGTTTAGATAACCAGATTTTAATCGATTGTAGCATAGGAATGTCATTCCCTATCAGTAATATATCATCAACATATAATACAAGGAATGAAACTGCGCTCCCACTAACCTTCTTGTACACACATGGTTCATCGTCGTTTTTAATAAAATCAAACTCTTTGATTGTCTCATCAAAATGAATGTTCCATCTACGAGAAGCTTGCTTCAATCCATAAATGGATCGTTGCAGCTTACAGACTTGATTTGTTCCAACCTTTGAAACAAATCCCTCTGGCTGTGTCATATACACATCCTCCTCAAGTTTCCCATTGAGGAAGGCCGTTTTCACGTCCATCTGCCAGATCTCATAGTCGTTATAAGCTGCAATCGCAAGCAAAATCCGAATGGACTTGAGCATAGCTACTGGTGAAAAGGTTTCATCATAGTCAACTCCTTGTCTTTGTTTGAAACCTTTTGCAACCAATCGGGCCTTATAGGTCTCTACCTTGCCAGTTCGCTCCAGTCTTTCTTTTAAAGACCCATTTACACCCAATAGGCTTAATGCCTTCAGGTGGTGAAACCAAAGTCCATACTTTGTTTTCATACATGGAGTCCATTTCGGATTTCATAGCTTCAAGCCATTTTCCTGAGTCTTTATTACTCATAACATGTTCGTAATTCAATGGATCATCATCATTCATGATGTGTACCTCATTGTCATCCTCTATAACGAATCCATACCTATCAGGTATCTTCGGTACTCTTCCAGATTTACGAACAGGGTGTGGTATAGTAGGTTCTTCTACTTGGTCAGGTACCTGACTTTGATCCGTGGTAATTTGTGGTTCTTGAACTTCTTCAAGATATATCTTACTCCCACTGACCCCTTCATGGATAAACTCCTTTTCCAAGAAGGCAGCATATTTCGCAACAAACACCTTTTGATCAGTTGAATGATAGAAATAATACCCTAAAGTTTCTTTAGGGTATCCCACAAATCTACACTTATCGGATTTAGTCTGTAGCTTATCATTTTCAAACTTTTTGACATAAGCTGGGCAACCCCAAGTCTTAACATGCTTAAGATTTGGTTTCCTCCCCTTCCACATCTCATATGGAGTCTTTGGGGCGGATTTGGTAGGTACCTTGTTAAGTAGGTATGCAGCCGTTTCTAGGGCATATCCCCAAAAAGAAATTGGAAGGTCGGTAAAACTCATCATGGATCGAACCATGTCCAACAGTGTTCGATTTCTCCTTTCAGATACTCCATTTAACTGTGGTGTACCTAGAGGAGTCCATTGTGAGATTATACCATTTTCTTTGAGACAATTGAGAAACTCACCGCTTAAGTATTCTCCACCTCGATCTGATCGAAGTATCTTTATACTCTTGCCCGTTTGTTTCTCTACTTCACTTCTGAACTCTTTGAACTTTTCAAATGATTCTGACTTATATTTCATTAAATACACATATCCAAATCTTGAGTGATCATCAGTGAAAGTAATAAAATAAGAATACCAACCCCGTGCACTTGTTGTCATAGGTCCACAAACGTCTGTGTGAATCAATGCCAACAACTCTGTAACTCTTTCTCCTTTTCCACTAAAAGGAGATTTAGTCATTTTACCCATGAGACAAGATTCACAAGTTGGATATAATTCATAATCAGATAACTCAAGGAGCCCATCTTTATGCAACTTGGATAATCTTGTTTCATTGATATGACCGAGTCTACAGTGCCACATGTAGGTATAATTAATATCATCTCTTTTCCTTTTCTTAGTTTGTTCAATTTGAAAAATATTTTCTTGTAAGTCAAGTGTATAAAGTTCATTTCACAAATTTCCAACACCATATAAAACATCGTCTTTATAAATAGAACAACTATTGTTCTTTATAACAACGTTAAATCCTTCCATATCCAATACAGAAATTGAAATAATGTTTTTAATAATATTCGGAACATAATAACAATTATTAAGATAAATGGACTTGCCCGAAGGCATTACTAAATAATAAGTTCCTACAGCTAATGCAGCAACCTTTGCTCCATTCCTCACTCGTATGATCACCTCATCATTGTTCAGCTTTCTACTTCTGACCAGTCCCTTCACATTATTACATATGTGAGAACCACAGCCGGTATCCAATACCCAAGTAGAATTTTGACTTTCTGAAAAATTAATTTCAATCATGATCAAACCTTGATTGGAAGTCGAAGCTTCTCCAAGCTTCTTCTTTGCCAGAAACTTCTTGCAGTTCCTATTCTAATGACTCGGCTCGTTGCAATGGAAGCACATTCCTTTGCTAGGTGGATCAGATTTCTTTTATTCCTTTATGTTCACTTTGCCCTTGGTCATCCGAGATCAGAAGAGCTCCTTAAATATCTCATATCTAGTAGTCCTACTTTGTTCACCATACAACTCCTTGAGGTGAATCAACATAGTAGGAGCATCCATGTTTTCGTGCTGACGCTGAAGCTCGTTATTCATGGATGCGAGCATGATGCATTGAGCCACAGATGCATCATCTTGCCATTTTACAATGGTGGCAATCTCTTCCTCAGAGGCTGTTTCTGGAACAGTTCCAGGGACAGGTGAGTTTAGGACATAAGAAATCTTTTCAGCAGTGAGAACTATTCTCAGATTTCTTAGCCAGTCCGTATAATTCGGCTCGGTAAGCTTATTAGCATCAAGTATGCTTCGCAGTGAAATTAGTGATTTTGACATTTTTAAAATTCTGCATGTGAAAAACAACATTTTAGCAAACATTCATTTTATTAATTTTGCATACCAAAATAAATTTAGGTCTTTATTTTAAATTGGTATCTCCCACTATTTTTATCAAACTATATTACCCTCACTTATATAATTCGGCAACATCTAATTAAAGATTTGCTAGTGAGAATAAGGATCCCATTTCAAATGTATATAACCTTGTGGATAGCACAATAAGCGATATACAAATAAATAGGTAGACAACTCTTGTCAATTACATCACTATATAACTCCTTTTATTTTGCCTCTTAAATCATAATGGTCAAGTGTGTGCACATCCGAACTAAAATGATTTAAGTTAAGTCCAGCCTAACACTTCCATAAATTCAAAAAAGAAAAATGTTCATCCTTGTGGATAGCACAACAAGACTAGATCGTTCAATTTCTTCAAGATAATTCTAACTATTTCTATTACATTAAACTATTTAATTTAAATAGAAACCTTGATCAGCAGTCAAGGGAAAGTACAAAGGAGGGAGATAGAATTTTACATCAAGAAAAAAAAATTAGAGAAGACGAGGTACACAGACCCCATTTAATAAAACTTATTCATTCAAGCATTCAACTAAAATAAAATCCAATCACATTGGTCAAATAGTCCATAATCAATCCCCATTTATTATCATACATATCACAATATATATCAATAAATAAATATTCATCTCATGAATTAAAATATTTCATATATATATGAGTATCATTTAATGGGCAATTTTAAATTGCATGAAATCCAATTTCAAGATTAAAATAAACTCTTTATTTTAATTATAAAATTATTTAGAATATAATATATAAATATATCATATATATATATCATATATATATATATATCATATAAATTCACATTTATTTTTTAAAAAGAAGTCACCTTCTTTTATTAAAAGAGTCCTGCAGGTTTATTAAAAGAGTCAATTCCTGATGGGTCACCTTCTTTTTGGAGTAAGAAAGAGACAACACCTTTTCTTTGCAGAATTCAAGATTAGCACCCAAAAAAAAAAAATTGTGATTCGTCACAGAAAAAAAACGTCATTTTTTTTAAAAATAAATAAATTTTATACAATAAAATTATGCCCAATAAATTATTTTTAAATACATACCCATATGTATATGAAATCAAAAATAAATTAATAATTGCATAAAGGTTTGGCTCTGATGCCACTGTTGGGTTTGTACGAAATCGTGATGCAATCAAATTGCAAAAATTAGCGGAAGCATGGTATATCAGAGTTTAAAAAAAATTCTACAAAATTATTACCCGGATCATCCTTTATGCAAATTATTAATTTAAAACAATAAATAAGAAGTTATGGAATCATACCCTTGTAAAACGAAACTTCCACAGGTACGAGTTCAACTCTTTGTTCTTCGTGATCTCCTTGAATTTCCGGGTTAGATTCCTTCCTTTGATCAACGTTAGCCACCCAAGTGTTTGGCCTCTAGAGGTGATCCACCAAGGAAGATGAATTATCAAGAAGGAGGGTGGTTAGCTTAGTTTTCTATCCTCTATAGAAAAGGAGTACTCTCCAACAATTAGAATTGTCTCAACTGATATCTATTATAAGACTCCTCTTATATAGATATTGGTCAACCCTTCTAATCCTATTAGACATGGGGTTTTTTTTAATTAATTAAAGTCCTTTAATTAATTTAGGCTTCCCACCACATGGGGAATAATTAATTAAATTCATTTAATTAATTTGTCTCCTAATCTTATTAAGAATAAATGAGAGTACTAATATTAAATTAATTACTAAACTCCTTTAGAAATTAAAATAATAATAATTGTAATAATATTAATAAGACTCCTCTTATTAATTTATATTTAATATTTCCAAAATATTAAATAATAAACATTAAGCTATTTAATTTATTCTATCACTATAGATTAAATTAATTACACTTAATGCATTATTACGATTATGCCATTACCTTCTTAAATAATTATTCTTCCTTTTATGGTGTGACCCTTTATGTTCTCTATATTAAACCGGTAATGAATAAATCAATTAGAACAATTCTAATCTTATTTAAATAAATAAATTAAACTAATAATCTATTTAAATAAATAATAATTATTCTACAATAGGGATAAGCCTCCCTAGCGATCAACGACATTTTAGATAATATAGATTTCAACATTAATCATAAAAGAACCTGTGAGTAAATAGTTACCATACAATTCAATCCTTCCATCATACAATGTCCCAATTAAATATAAGACATGAATTTACTGTCAAGTCTTATTTTATTTAATTATATGTATTTCGATTAGAAAATGCACAACTCCAAATAATGCAAATTAGAAACTCCTTTCTAATTTCATTTTACCTTGGCCAAGGATTCCTGGGTTGTCATTTAACGAATCACATAGGACATATCTCCTCTTTTACTAGAGGTGGTAGATTCTTTATTGATCATTCATTATCTCCATATGTAACTCATTATACCCAAGCATACCCTTTTATATACCCTAAAGGACTTTAAGGAATAAGTCAAAGTATAATTCATTACATACAAGATACTATGATGATCTCAAGTCCAAGGATCACTTGTACTACTATCACATTAGGAATTCCTATTGACAGGCGAGTAAAATTCCATTAGGTATTCCATAGCGAGTCACGTTCAGTGAACTTATTCTCCAATAAGCACCTACATACTTGCTTTAGTGTCTCCACACAAATGATCATGAGATCAATCATCCTCATCCAATGAACAAGCAACATATGTACCAATCTATCCTGATTTACTAATCCCCTTTTTAGTAATCCCACGATTGAGAACTATTTTAGTTTTAGAGCTTTCTAAGAATTTAGATCTCATTAGCATGATCATCATCATGATTCTAAAAGCATTGCTTAAAACTATGGGTTATTTACATATTATAAAAACAGCACCATGTAGATAATTAAATGCCTTTAATAAATGAATATTTTATTAATAAATAAATAAGATTGTTTATAAAGTACAGTGCTTTATCATCATACATGATTGGCTTGTATGCACACTACTATCATATGTAACTTACATATTTAGTACTAATAAGTATAGTTAAATATAATTTAATAGTTATAATATGTAACTTACAATATATATGTATATATACATATATATATAGGAAGGATCAAGAGCACTCCTCCTTAAATAGCACTACTTTATTAAAACTATGTCGTTTTAGAGATTCTTAAAAGAAAATGGTCCCACTTGCTTTCCTTTTATTTATAAAAATGCCACCCGCCGCCTCACTTGTTTTTTTAAAAGAATCTTCAAAACGACGTAGTTTTAATAAAAGAGTGCTATTTAAGGAGGAGTGCTAGATAAGGGGAGTGCTCTTGAACCTTCCTCTATATATATACACACATAAGATGAGATATATGCATATGATATAGAAGTTTACATATAAGAGACCACCTTTTAACACATGTTTTTTTCTCTCTTCTATCTTCTCTAATTCTTCTTACAAATAAACAACTACTACAAAGTAGTGTTCAATTGGAATTTTCTGTGAATTGCTATCACGGATTATTCACTAAAGCTTGACATATATTCTGGAGGTATATCGTATGCAACTCATAGCAAACCGATTGTGGTGGGGGCGATAAAGACCTTAAGGACTAGGATCACCCGTGTCATATCTTCTACAGCATTATTGACTCTACGAAGCTACAATCCTAACAATTATGTTCACCATAAGAAAGGTATTGAAAATATAAAATATCTTCCTGAATTAATTTCTTCTATTAGTAAGGTTCTGAATTCAAAACCTCATTGTTCAGTCTAGTGATCACCAATGATCAATAAACATTTTTATATGCATTTATCTTGCATGCATGATCCATTTATATTAATTCTTACACCTTTTAAATGACTTAAATTTTGTTTTCATTTCATTTTTAATTTATATAAAATTATAATTGTGACAACCCGAAAATTTATAAGATTTTAAATAATTAAATTAAAGGTTAAAGAATAAAACCTAGATTGAAAATAGAGGATTAATTATAAATTTTAAGAAACCTATGTGGTTTGATTTGAAAGGTTTAAGTAATGTAAAGAAATTAAATGAGTTTGCTAGTATTTAAATTATGTACTAGTAAATGAACTTAAGAGATTTATTTTTATCATAATTAATTAGTTATATTAACCTAATTAAAGAAAACCTAATTGGGTTGTATATAATTAAATTTATGTAAGTAAGTATTTAAATTTTAAAATAAATGGATTAGGAACCCTAATTAAATAAATAGGGCAAGATAAAATTAAGACATTGGACCATAGTAATTTTTCATGACCCAAACAATTATTAGAGAGCCCAAACTTTGGCCCAATCATATATGAAATTTCTAGAAACTAAATTAACCAAAATGAGCAAATAAAATAAAAATCCAAAATGGGCCTAAATGGATACATTGTATCCGGCTATTTCAAAGGGATGAGTTTAACATGTGGGGAGAATCATTTTATTAGATATACAAGCAACCCAAAGATTAGAGAGAGAGAATGAGGGATATGCAAGAGATTATGAGAGAGAAGGTGAGAGATTGTTTCTCATTTTCATCTTAGCATGAGCAAAGAAAAATAGAAAAAGAGAGGAGAGTGTTAGTTCGGCAGCCCCTTGAGGGAAGAAGGAAGAGAAATTTCCTTGCCTCCAAGCTCTATAATCACCATTGGAAGGAGAGGAAGAAAAGCCATCAAAACATAAGGTTTAAAAGTTCTCTTATTTTAAAACTTTAGTTAGTTTAATATGATTTATTGTGATGGTTTTTGTCAAGAACAAAAGTTATGTTTCTTGAACTCCTAAACCATAGATCTACATGCTTAATAGTGTTTTATGTTAAGATCCAACCATGTTTGGTGTTAAAAGTTTAATCGAACAAAAGAAAAGAAAAACTAGAGGACTGCTACCCCTAAAAGAAAATTTTAGGATTAGCTATAGTAATCTAAAAATTCTGGGCTTTTGGTATGTTGTAGTAAACTGAATAAGCTTTTCATAGACTCTGAAACGGACTAATTCCGACTTCGTAGTAAAAAGTTATGACATTTCAAAGTAGTAGAGTCGAATCTGTCCAGAAAATTCGGGGTAGTCCCCTTCAACGAAATTTCTGGAATTTTGTGCTTTGAATTTGAAGATGGTCCAAGAACGAAAGTTGTAGTCCCGGAAGTTAGCTTCGTGTGGGCTCAAGAATCGCTCAAAAATGTTTTAAAACGAAAAAGTTATGATTGTTTTAGTACAAGAGGGTCAAGCTGGAAAACTAAAACTAAACAGCCCGCTCCTGAATTTTACTGTTTATATTTCATAAGTCGGATTCATGATCCGTCAACTCTGGGTGTTAGAGTTATAAGATACAAAGATTTTCCAAGTAGAACGACTAAAAAATGATTTAAGATGAGCAAGCTATGAATTTATTAGCAAAACACCTCGAACTAGCTAAACAAACATGGACAGTCTGAATAGCAGCGATTTTTTGGGTCTGTCATTGTTCTGAAAAAATTATTTGATAATTTTATAATATATTTCAGGGAGTCACGGTTCCAACGAGATCACGTGGGCTCAAATCGGAGTTGTAGATCTCCGTTTATAAATGTTTCCGTAAAAGACCTCAAAACAGAAAATATTTTCAAAACCTTGTATGGATAGTTGGTAGTGGCCTGTTTTACCGGGCCTATGCTTGTCCAAAGTGGCTGTTTCTTAAGCCAAAAGTGTAGTTCGGGAAGTTAGCTTTCCAACGATATCAAGTGAGCCCACATCGAACTTGTAGATTTCTGTCTACGAGCGTTTCCGTGAAGGACCTCAACTTTGAAACGTTTAATGAAAAGTTAAGAAAATTAACTAAAGTTTTCACTAATTAATTATTATTGAACATATAATAATTAAAGAATGCTTAATTAAGGTTAAGTACTAAAATGTGATTATTTAATTACATTAGCATTATAAAATAATTATTTATTATTTAATTAAAATCAAATAATAAATGAGTATAAATGACCACTAATTGACTATTCTTTAAAGAAAAATTAAAGGTTTATAATAAGTGATTAATTTATTATTATTTAACTAATTTTAAATAATAATTAAAGGCATATAATGATGTGATTAATTGTCATTTAACTAAATACTAAAGTATATTTAATTAGTTATTAATTATGTTAAATAATAACTAAAGGTAATTAATTAATTACTATTTAATTAATATTAAATAGTAATCAAATGAAGATATAGATTAATATTATGATAATAAATTTATTTAATAATTATATTAATAAAAATGGTTTTAATATTTTAAAAATTATTTAAAAATAATTTAAAGGTTATAAAAAATATTTTAAGTTATAAAACATAACTTTTAATATTTTGTCATGAATTACATTAATATTTTAATATTAATGGCAGTTATTTAATAATGATTTTAAATATTTTAAATTCATTTAAAGGCGATGTTAAGGTTTTAAAAATACTTTAAAATATTATAAATAACTTATAATATTATGTCATGTATTTTATTAATATTTGAAATTAAATAAATATTAATAATAATAGAATTATTTGGTATTTAGATCAATTAAAAATGATATTAAGGATTGAAAAATCATTATAACTGATAATAATTATTTGAAAATTATTATGAGCTATTGAAAAATGTTTTGATTAAGTAATAAAATATTTAAGATAATACTAAAGCGTTTAAGTAGAGTCTTATTGATAATAGGCTCGATAAATATCCAATTCGGCAATCGGGATGTCGAAATAGTACCGAACTCAACTCAGACTGAAATAGTTTGATTTGATACCGAGTTTTATGTGTTTTATTGATTATTAGGAATATATGATAATGTGTTTAGGTTATTTTATAACTGTAATTAACAAAAGTTAATGTGATGATATTATTCTAATTGATTGATCGATATTATCAATAATAGGTCTTTCAACTGAAGCTAAATTAGATTGCGTAGCAGTAATCAACGGTACAGGCAAGTTTCCTAACTCGAACTCGAGTTGTTATTGTAAAGCATGTTCGTGATTAATCATTGTTGATTATATCACATCTATGATTTATTGATTCGCACGTTGTACATGTTGTATATGTTCATCAGGTATGAAAGGCTGATCACCTTCCTTACCATTTGGTTCAGTTAAATTTGTCCATGTTCATTATTGGCCATTCATCATTATTGTCTCGGTCATTCAGTTATGTAAATTGATTCATGTTCTTTCACAATTATTACATTGTTGAAAGCTTTTTAGCTTATTATTCTTTTTTATCATGATATATCTTCATTTGAACTTAAACTTGCTGGGCAAGCTTGTTGCTCACTCTTGCTATATCATGATAAAATTTTTAGATTAAGACAAAACTTCAGACACAGGCAAATGCAAAGACAAGTTCCAGGTTTTAATTATTGTACGGTTAAATTGTATTAGTATTAGAGGTATATGACATTGTATGTCGTGTAGGATATTAAATGCAGGTATTAAGTTAAGGTTACAGACCTTGGGATTATGTTGTAAAAGTTATTGTATAAATAATTTATGTTTATATCTTCCGCAATAGTTATAGAAATGATGTATCGTAATGTACCAGGTCCGAGGCTCTGGGAACCCAGATTTGGGGGCGCTACAATAATTGTGCTTGAGTTCGTGGTAATCTAAAGACTCTAAACTCTACTTGCTATCTATTAGATTTGATGATGAAATTGTGTGGTTAATGTTCCCAATGATCTTTTTAGCCATGATATCACTTTCCAACGTATTATATAACTAAGGTTAAACAACATGAAGAAAATAGAGGAAGATAATATCAATGAATCTGCTGTATATGTTTTTATATATTAGTATTTTGATAATGTTTGTTACATAGATTATGATACAACACAAATTTTGTTATAAACACAATTTAGTAGCAGAGATAAGAGTCCTAGAGACTTTGGTTCACAACAGTCCTAAAGAATTGGTACATTGAACTACTGATAAGAGTCCTAGAGACTTGAGTCAATACCCCCCGTCAAGCTGATGGGGCTGGAAGAACTATCAGTTTGTCTAGAAGAAACTGAAAACACAGGCAGCACCAGGGGCGGATCCGGCCTGAAAGTTCAGTGGGGTTAAATTCGAAAAAAAAAATCCTTAAGAATAAAAATTTAATAAAATGAATCCCAAATCTAAATAATCCTGAAATATTATTTACAATAACATTTTTTAAGATTTCATTGCTTGAAATTGTTGCATGATAGCCTCATTTTTAATATTTACAAAAATATCACGCTCAATGTATGTTACTAAACAGTCATTCATCCATTTATCTCCCATTTAATTACGAAGTTCATTCTTCACGATATTCATGGTTGAAAATGTCATTTCAACAGTTGCAGTAGTAACGGGACATACATACGTTGTACGCCTCTTTCAACGTGCCTTCTTCCTATTTAATTATTTACTTTGTTTTTTACCTTCTTGGTATTCAGGAGAAGTAAATTGATCAAGACAATAAAATACTTAAGTTCTTAAAGTAGTATTTTATTTTAACAAGATAGTAGCATATTCTTTTTTCCAGTAACATAATAATAGTGTACTAATATAATTATAGTACTCTACTTATTTTGTTCCACTAAACCTTAAAATTTGTGAATATATTAATAAATATAGTATATATATATATATATATATATATATATATATATATATATATATATGAAGAGGCTGAAAATCTAGTGGGGGCATGTGCCCCCCTGTCATGGCTTTGGGTCCGCCCCTGGGCAGCGCAGAGCTTTAGTAAAAATATCGGCTATCTTATCCGCAATAGAGACATAACGAACCTGCAACTTTTCTTTAGCAAACTTTTCCCGAACAAAATGGAAGTCAATCCCAATGTGTTTTGTGCGTGCATGAAAAACAGGATTAACAGCTAGATATGTGGCACCAATGTTGTCACACCAAATCACTGGAGGATTGTTTAAATAAATGCCTAACTCACCAAAATGAATCTGTAACCAAGAGAGTTCGGCAGCTGAATCGGCAAGGGACTTATACTCAACTTCCATTGAAGAACGAGCAACTGTCTGTTGCTTTTTAGAAGACTAAGACACCAAATTTGATCCCATATAAAAGGCATACCCGCTGATGGAACGTCGGTCATCTAACCTGTCAGCCCAATCGGAATCGGTGAAGGCCTGAAGTTGTACCAGATTTTGTGACTTAACAAGTGATAAACCAAGGTGAGCTGTAGATTGGAGATATCGGACAATCCATTTAACAACTATCCAATGATTTTTACTTTACGCATGCATAAACTGGCAAACTTTATTTACTTAATACGATAAATTCGGTCGTGTCAAAGTAACATACCGTAAGGCTCCCACGATCTGCCTATACAACTTCGGATCGCTTCATGGTTCAACATCAGACTTCGAGAGTTTGTCCTGAACAGAGAAAGGAGTTATTAATGCCTTACAAGTACTCATGTTTGCCCGACAGAGTATATCCATGATATTTTTTTTTGGGACAATAGAATGTCATTAGGTTGATAGATAACCTCAATACCCAAAAAGTAATTAAGGCTGTCCAAATCTTTGATTGAAAATTCCCGTCCCAAGGCAGCAATTAACTGATCAACAGCCACAGATGAGTTACCGGTAACCACTATATCGTTAAATAGTTTCACAATATCAAAATAATACATAAACATCGATGTGTCAGATAAAGAAATAGTGAAACCAATTTGCAATAAGAAGGTGGAAAGGCGATGATATCAGGCACGTGGAGCCTATTTTAAACCATATAAAGAATGATGAAGACGACAAACATAATCAGAATGGGAAGGATCCTCATACCCCGGTGGTTGAAGCATGAAAACTGTCTCAGATAGTGTTCCATGAAGGAACACATTATTAACTTCTAATTATCGAATTACCCAAGAATACGAATTAGCCAGAGAAAGAACAACACGAATCGTAGTCGACTTTACCTATGGGCTGAATGTTTCATTAAAATCAACACCTTTTTCTTGGTGAAAGCCCTTCGCAACTAATCTTGCTTTATATCGTTCAATCTGCCCATTTATCTTTTTCTTAATTTTGTACACCGATTTACACCTGATAATTGTTTTCAAAACTAAGGACCAAGTACCATTAGAGAGCAATGCATTAATCTCAGCAGACATGGCTTCACGCCATTTCGGATTCCATTTGGCTTTGGAATAACAAGTTAGTTCAGTCATGTCATCGACAGTGGCTATTAGAGAAAAAGGTTGGAAATAACCTTGCTTCTTGGCCATGGCTCGAGTGAGAATTTGGGTATTTGGGATAGGATCATAGGGTTTTTTTGGGAAACAAAGTGAGAGGTATAAGTATCAATTAGTGGAGAGGTGCAAGAATTTGTGATGGACAACGACGCCATCTGTGAATGTTGTGGTGATAGAGGCGAAGCAGGATGGGCAGAGCGGTTATAAACATCTATTAAGTCTCGAATCTTAGGGTTAGTAAGAGTAGAGACAATATTGGGATTTAGGTTTGAGGTTGGAGGCAAATGCGAAGGAGAATTAATAGGAGTCAGTATGGATAATGGGTGATGAGCTGAAGTTGCTGTTAACCGCAGTTGGAGAGATAGTACATGTGGACTGAGTATGATCAGCAGCAAACGGAGTGTGAGATGTGATAACAATGGCCCATGGTGAGGAAACAGATTGTGACATAGCGGAAGGATTTAACTGGCAGTGAAGTTGAGAGTAAGGAAAGTACTCTTCATTAAACCGGACATGTCTTGCAATATAAAAACGATATGTCTTTAAATCAAGACAAAGACAAACCAAATGTGAAGAACTATATCCCAAAAAAAGACAAGGACTAGACCAAAAATCAACCTTATGGGGAATTATAAGGTCGAAGAAACAAGTAACAAAGACACCCAAAAACCTTTAAAAAGAGTTAGAAGGTTTAGCATATATACACTCGAAAGGAGATTTACCGTTAGATACAGTAGATGGCATGCGATTAATCAAGAAAATAGCAATATCAAAAGCAAAATGTCAATATTCCAGTTTCAACTATGTGACAATTTCGTCGCTCAACCATCCCATTTTGTTCACGCGTGTGTAGGAATGCTAAACGATGTGAAATTCCAATGGACTCTAAAAATGGGCTTAATTTCTTATATTCACCCCCCCCCCCCCCCCCAATCCGTTTGAATTGATTTAATTTTGCAACCAAACTTACGCTCAACAAACAATTAATTGGAATTTTTTTAAAAAGGGCTAAATACAGTTTACTACATGAAATACCATCATATTCATGATTAGGTCCCCTAAAAAATTTGGGACTTATACTTTACTACATCAAGTGTCTAATTTGATATAATTTAGCCCCCAATTTCAGAATTCGGCCAAAATTGGCCGAAATACCTAATTTTCCGCCCAGATAAGAATTGTATATGGTTTGACTGTATAGAATACGGGCTAATAACACTTATGTTACATCAAGTACCACCAAATTCATAATTTACTACATCAAGTACCTAATTCATATAAAATTTGTATAAATACTTATTTTAACGTATTAAATCTGTATAAATCCTTATAAATAATTATTATATGTTAAATTATTAAAATTAAATATTAATACAAAGATTACCAAATATAATTTTTTATTTTAAAATTTTAAAAAAGGCTTAATTACCAAAAAAAAATAATAAACTTTTAAACATACAAATTTTATTTTTAACACGAATAACATTAAACTTTTAAACAATTGACAAAAGTTCCCAAATTTATTAAATTATACCTTTTTTATATTGGAAGAGCATACAAAAGGAGGAGGAAAAAATTGAAAAAAAGAAAAGAAAAAAATAACTCATTTGCTATCTCTCCTCTCTCCCTCTTCCCTAATCCTTCAAAAATGTTTTGTTCCTTCAAATTCAGAAATTTCAGCGCCTTGGATTATGTCCAGTAGTTGTGATCAACTTAAGCTGAAAATAACCTGAAATTTAATGTTAATTCAAAGATTTTTCTGACGGAAAAAGGCTGATTATCGCCATTGAAGGTGAAGGGGGAGAGAGGAAATGGTGTGCAAAAATTGAGTTGCAAAGAGAGAATGTACATAATACAATATAGGTAATGTATTTTTGATTTGGAAAGTGAGTTGTTTTTATTTAGTTAAAATATTCTTCAAACAAATAGTAGTTAATTAGTTTATCCAACAACACTTTCTCTCCGTTCGTTTTCTGTTTTATTCTTCAAACAAACAGTAGTTAATACATATATTGTATTTATAAATCAAAATTAATTTCAAAATTGTATCTATAATTTAACAAATTTTATGTATAAAATTTATAACTTAAATCTTTCAAATTATAAATTATATCACAACTTTAATTTTACAAATTGTATTTATAATTTTTATAATTTTATTTATAAATATTTATATTTTTAATTATATTTATAATTTTATACTGTATTTCTACGGTATTAGTTACTTTTTTTTAAGGGCTGAAAATTATTATATTTATAATTTATTTATTTTTTCTTTGGAGGGCGAATCATAAATATGGTGGTACTTGATGTAACGGAAATGTAAATAGCCCTTTTTTAAATTAAGTCAGACTGTATATTTATACAGTTAACTGATATTAAATACACAAAACTCAATCAAATTCTTGGGCGGGTCGGGTATTTCGGCCAATTTTGGCCAGGTTCAGAAATTAGGGGATAAATTGTATCAAATTAGGCACTTGATGTAGTAAATTGTAAGCCCAAATTCTTTGGGGGCCGAATTATAAATTTGATGGTATTTTATGTAACAAAAGTGTAATTAGCCCTTTTAAAAATAGGAAATACATCATATTTGTTTTGCATGGGATAAAATCAAATGAACTTGGAAATAGCATCAATAAAATGCACAAAATATGTATGTTATTCCATAGAAAGATAAAGGGAAGGGCCTCAAACATTACAATACAAAATTTCAAGAACAGAAGTAACCCGATTATTTGTTAATGGTAAATGAAGTCCGAATGTTTTTCTTAACTGACAAGCATGACAAAAGTCATGTTATGAATAGACACTAGAAACTTATTATCTTTGAGAATTTGATGAAGAACACTACTATGAGGGTGGCCAATACAATTGTGCCAACGATCAGACAACACTTTTGCTTAAAGAAACGCAAAAGGAGACTGAGGTGGTGAAAAAATAGAGGTGGAAAACTGATACAGGCTATATTTACTCGGTGCTGAAAGTAGTGCTCTCCTCGACTTGCGATCCTTTACAACAAAATAAGTGAGGTGAAATTCAAAAAAGACATCATTGTCAATAGTAAATTTATGGACAGAAAGTAACGACTTTATAAGAAACGGAACATGGAGAATATCATTTAGCACAAAATTGGAACTATTGGAAATGAATGAAGTAGATCCAACATGTTTAGTATTGAGACCATTACCATATTGCCGACTTGAAGTGTATCATTACCAGTATAGGAATCTTCACGACTCAATGACGTAATATCAGGAGTTGTATGATGTGTCGCACCAGTGTCCGTGAACCATTGATGCATAGGAGAGGCAGACTGATAAAAGGAGGCAATAATAGCACTCAACAATTGAACATGGTTGTAGCGCTGATCACAATTTATAGCAGTATGATTAAAACGAAAACAGATTTGACACTTAGGACCATTATCTGTACTAAATCCTTGAGTACCATTATGATGATTATTGAAATTGCGCCCCCTAAAATTTCTATTCAGATTATTATTGAAGTTACGACCACCTGTTATTACCATTTTTTGAAAATTTTACTTATTATTTCCGTGGAATTGGCATGACCCAGTAGAGTTATTTTTCTGTGCTAAATTTGCCGAAGGAGAAACACTTGAGTCGATGACAGTGGTTGGAGACGAAACCACCGAACTAATTTGGCTATTAACTTTCTAATACAAAAGTTCCTGATTTAATAGAAGACCAAAGAGAGTGGAAAAAGTCACAGTTTTCGGATGGGCATCACTAGTTGCCATATGTTAGGTTTGTATATAGCGCGATTATGTAATCAAATCATAAAATAAAGCGGAAGCGCGATAAAATGGAGTTTTTAAAATTTTATACAAACCATTACCATGATCATGCTTTATGCGTAACTATCAATTCATACATGAAAGAGAAGTAGATCAGATTCATACCCTTGTTGATCTAGCTTCCTCAGGTACGAGTTCTCCTCCAATTCTTTTTCACGTTTAACTTGAATCTACGGGATTGATTCCTTCCTTTGATCAACGTTAGTCACCCAAGTGTACGTTTAGCCTCCAGAGATGATCCACCAAGAAAGGACAATTATTTAAGGAGGGTGTATGCCTAAATCCTAGTTTCTATCTCTATAAAAATAATGTGTACTCTTCCAACTCTTGGAAATTGCATTAACCCTAAATCAAAATAAGACTCTTCTTATTTATAGATGTAGGTAACCCTCCTAAACCTTTTAGGATTAGGGTTTCATTTTAATTAATTAAACTCTTTAAATTAATTAGGTTTCCTAATCTTATTAGAAATAATTAATTAAACACTTTTAATTAATTTGTCACCTAATCTTATTAGGAACATGAGAGAGTACTTTTATTAATTAATTCACAAACTCATTTAGGAATTAAACTAATAATAATAATAATAATAATAATAATAATAATAATAATAATAGTAATAGTAATAATAATAATAATAATAATAATACTCTTCTTATTTATTTCTATTTAATATTTACAAAATATTAAATAATAAATATTAAGCTATTTAATTTATTCTATAACCATAGATTAAATTAAATACACTTAACTTATTATTACGATTATGTCATTTGCTTCTTAAATAAATATTATTCCTTTTATGGTGTGACCCTTTAGGTTCTCCATATCAAACCGGTTGTGTATAAATCAATTAGAATAATTTTAATTTTATTTAAATAAATAAATTAACTATTAATTTATTTAAATAAATAATATTTATTTTACAATAAGGGTTAGTTTCCTGAGCGCTCAACAACTTTCTAGATAATATAGATTTTAACATTAATCATAAAAGAACCTTTGAGTAAATAGTTACAGTACAATTTATTACTTCCGCCATACAATGTCCCAATTAAATATATAAGAAATGGAATTCCTATCAAGTCTTATTTTATTTAATTATATGTATTTCAATCCTAAATGCACAAACTTTGATAATGCAAATTAGAAACTACTTTCTAATTTTATTTTGCCTTAGCCAAGGACTACTAAGTTGTCATTCATTGAATCACATAGGACATTCTATTCTTTTACTGGAAGTGGTAGATTCTTTATTGATCATTCATTATCTTCATGTATAATTAATTATACCCAAGCATACCCTTAGGGTCTTAAGGAACATGTCAAAGTATAATTTATCATACACAAGATATTATGATAATCTCAAGTCTAAGGATTATTTGTACTAATATCACTAAAGGAATTAAGCGAGTAAAACTCCATTAGGTATTCCTTAGCGAGTCACGTTTAGTGTACTTATTATCCAATAAGCACATACATGCTTGCTTTAGTATCTCCATACAAATGATTATGAGATCGATCATTCTCTTCCAAAGAGCAAGCAACGTATGCACTAATCTATCCGGATTCACTAATTCTCATTTTAGTAATCCAATGATTGGGAATTATTTTAGTTTTAAGCTATCTAAGAATTTCGATTACATTAGCATGATCATCATCATGATTCTAAAAGCATTGCTTAAAATTATGAGTTTATCACATTTAAATATAACAACATTATGTAGATAAATTAAACGCCTTTAATAAATAATTATTTTAATCATTAATGAATAAGATTGCTACAAAGTATATGCTTCATCATATCAAATATGATTGACTTGTGTGCATACTACTTTCACCATAACAGTATGATATTCAAGGCGAATTCCCTTGAAAACATTCGCAATGAATTCTTTCATTGACATAGGACTACCAGCAGTTGCAAGTTGATCCCAAATAGCATTTGCTCGGTATAAGTACTTGGACACATTATCGTCGTTTTGCTTACATTTCTGGACGTCAAAGTGAAGATTAACAATACGACTCATAGAGGGAGAGGCAAACACAGTTTATAACATCTCCCACAACTGCTTGGAAGACTGGACATCAACCACCAAAGGAATGAATTCTTCTTTAAGGGATGGAATTAGGAGGCTTAGGAGATTCTAATCCTGTTGATACCATGGATCAAAATAAGGATTATTGGTAGAAGGAGCATTTCCAACGACAAGTAATATTTTCGGTGGTGGGTATGAACCATCAATAAAACATAGAAGGCGATTCCCACGTAACAGTGACATTATTTGGGTTTTCCATGTGAGGTAATTTTCAGGACCTAGTTGGATATGTATAAAATGGCTAGGGTTATTAAAATTCAAGGGTGGGGGAAGGAATAGGTTAATAGTTATTTCAACCGAGGAAAAGGAGGATGTTGTCGACATTTCTATCGTAAAAGGCTTTGATACCAAACTAAGGTTAAACAACAAGAAGAAAACATAGGAAGATAATATCAATGAATATGGCAGAAGGCTCTGCACTTCCGAGAGCTGTTGTATATGTTTTTATATATTAGTATTTTGATAATGTTTGTTACATAGATTGTGATACAGAACAAACTTTGTTGCAAACACAATTAAGTAGCAGAGATAAGATTCCTAGAGACTTTGGTTCAGAACAGTCCTAAAGAATTGGTACATTGAACTACAGATAAGAGTCCTAGAGAGTTGAGTCAATAGATATCATCCATCACTATACCAAATGTATATCTAATTTTGGAATGAATTAACTAATAAAAAATAAAAATATAACTCTATATATATGTTATAAAACTAAATTTGTTTCCATATGAAATTGATTAATGGTGTTCTATACCTACATTCTAAAGAATAAATTATATATGATGATAAAATTAAGATCCTTTTTCTATAAGCCATGACTTGAATCTGGTGTCAAACATGTACAAAGGTACGTTAGCGCTTAAAATTTCACTCTGAACATCCTATGATCTTGCACATTATGCAAATTGTCAAGTCCCTGTTGGTAGCTAATAAAAAATATAGAGAGAAACATAGATAGAGAGATATAGAGGGAATTCAGAGAGAAAAAAGAAGAAGAAAGATACGAACTCAATATTTTTCCACCGATATCGTGGGAGAGAGATAGAAAAGATGAGAAAGCTGCTGAAAGCTTTACTCGTTGACTCATTACATAATTCTCATTTCAATACACTACTAGAATTGAGATCTTTTGAGATGGATTTTTTTGAGACGGACATTATCCGTCTCAAATATTTACTTATTTGCACTTTAACCATTTGCACACTTATTAAGAAATATGGTTATTATACCAAATTTATTATTAAAAGTTCAATTATATTCATAATTATACAATATGGGGGTTATACACCTATGAGGAGAGATAGAGTATGTGACGCCCCCAAAATAGTTACACACAACCCATTCTGAGTCGCCAAATACATGGTACAGAATTCAAATACAAATCTTTTATATCAAACTGTCGTGCAAAATACAACCACACAAACTATGAGCTTCAAAACAGATATTATGTCATATATAATACGAAAATATCAACTCTCAAATTAAGTCCTCATTATAATTATTATCACACTATTTTACAAAATAGTGCGGACTACTATAGCACTATCTCGGACCATCACTCCATTCCCCGGCTAGTCCCAGCTATATTCTCATTTTCTAAAGAGAACAATGAAAGAAAAAGGTGAGCTCAACTAGCCCAGTAAAGAATATTATGACTAAGATAATGAAGAATAAATTATCTTTAGCCTATAACAATAACAAATCAGATAAAATATAATGGATAACAAGTTTTAGATCAACAACTGCAGAGGAAATATCAATCCATTAGAAAGTCAAGTAGAGCATGATATATACTATCTTCTATGATTTAAAAGTCCATCATCAATATTTTATCCCTATAACATCAATCAATAAATATTTCAAATTAATAATTTATCTTTGCACTAAGGGCCAAAGATATTCATTTGTATCACCAATGGTTATGATCATGCCAAACACATGTCCATCTTTGCACTACGGGCCAAAGATATTTTTCAATCAACAGTTCATCTTTGCACTATGGGCCAAAGATATTCATCAATCAACAGTTCATCTTTACATTACGGGCCAAAGATAACTTTCACCACAATTTAAGACTAAGGATGATAAAAAAATGATATAAAGAACGAATCAAGTGAGATTAAGGACAATTAGAGATTTGTAATTTAATTTATCCAAGTTCAAGAATATTCAAATTGTCAACATAATAATCAATTATGGAGTAAAATTCAAGAATGATATTCATATATCAAAAATAATTTGGACAAAAAAGAAATCAATTTTTATCGTAAATAGTACCCCGTGAATAATACCCCGTATGAATAATACCGTATGAATAGTATTGTATGAATAGTAATTTATGAATAGTACAACGTATGGATAGTACCTCGACATAAAAATATTAAAATTTGATAAGAAAGTTTAGACCAATAATCCAGTGAAATGATATTAAATGAAGCGCAAACCTTAAGGAATTTTTAATCATTTCAGGAATTATAGAAGCAATATTTACCATAGTAAGTTTAAATTTAAGAATATGAAATTAAATAATATCACTTCCATACTATGGAGTATGAAAGAAAATAATATCCTTTACGAATATTGAAAGAAAATAACATCCTTTACCTTAATAGAAAACTAGATCTGACTGGTATAACGGATATTATCCTGAGAAAATCTTACACTATAAGCGACACTCAAAGTATTCTTATACTCAAAATATTATACTCACAATATTATAGAGGAAGAATTTCTGATATTGGGATGATGTACCTCATCTTATGAAGGAGCTTTCCTTTAATAGGCAACTCGGAGGAAGAAAAAAATAAACATGCCTACTACATGCCTAACTCCCTGCCTAATCTTTCTTTATTTCTCTTACGCGAAGCAGCCAACTTTGAAAACAAAACCCATTTGCAAAAACTTTAACAAATGTGGCCCCTCCCATGTCTGCCACCCACCACACCATTTTTATTCACATATAACTTTGAAAAAGAATTCAAATACAATTTGATCATCTCCACCCCAATTAATTCACATGTAAAAATTTATATATATTTAATAGTATTACTATATAAAAAAATATTATAAAATTATACTATTATTATCATATTATATTATTATAATATAGTATTATAATAATATATTTGAATGAATATTTTATCGGGAAAAATAATTATAATTCCATATAAAATATGTCAAACTTTCAACAAATATCTCATTCTAAATTCCTCTATTTATAAAATTGAACCAATTATCATATTTTTATTCATCAATTATTATTCATAATTAATATTACAGAATCACAATATTGACAACCAAGTCGTTCCCAAGAAAGAGGGGGCTTTACGATAAGGATTTATCCTTATTGGTGCGCAATTATATAACCTAACCCCTTTTCTTGACAAAACTTTCTAGACATTGCCAATAATGCTATCTAATAATATCATTTAAATAATATGAGTTACTGTATTGTGACAATTATTGATTCGATAATAAAAAATACTATGCAATTATCACTGTAGCAATTATTGAATGAAATAATGAGTGACTTCTTACGTAAGCATCAATAATCAGAGATACTGTGCAATACCGTATGCTACTATGCAACAATGCGTATTACTGTACTTTTATCACCGGGTATTTTAACAGTTAACGGTAAAAGTTCCGCCGTTAATTTTTAGAAAACTTACTTTTGTCGTTTTCTTCATCCGACAATTTTCAGTTATGGGGCCCACCAATGATTGCGCCATCGTACGAATATTCCCCGACAAAAAAGAATATTCCCTGACCAAACGAATATTTTATGACAACTTGCTTACTTTGTAAAATTTACACATATCACCCATAACTATCACATTTATCAAATCAACACCTTACTATTTAAAATAATATATAGAGAAAATTAATCTTATTCATAAAAAGTTGGGATCTTACAGAGTAAATGAATAAAATAAACTAGTAATATAACCACTTTAACTATCTAACTAGAAAAGAGTGAAGAGCAGTTATTTTGGTACAACAAAAATTCTTTAAAACATCATATAATTTGGAATGGTGGGAGACTGGGAGTATGTATTTTTTTTCACTTCAAAATCATTGAACTTTTAAAAAATTGTATGAAATGCTCAAAATTTAACCAAATTAGTATGTGTGGGCAAGGAAGTCGTGTCTTGCTAGTGTTAGGATTTCGTGTTGGCTGAGGGGGGAATTCACCCCTACTCTAGAGGATGTCTATGTCCTCTACTAGTAAGTTTCTCTTCTATTTCTTTCATTCATTCTCATCTTTTCTGAATTGTGTACTTATTCTGGATTATATCTTATAACCTTCCTGCTGTTGCTTCAGCTTCTTGTGGCCCATCTAGTATGTCCACCAGAGATATCGAGTGTGTCACATACTTGACAGAAGCCTTCAGGAAATCTTCCCACTACACCTCACGATTCAAGGGTGATACGCTCCCTCTAAACTTCGAGACCTCCAGCCGACAGAAAAATTCTTTGTTATCTTAGGTGCGCTACTTCTTTCAGGATTACAAGTCTAACCAGTGGGACAGTTCTGCTCACAATAAGTCTGTCCTTGCTCTCCATGAGGAGCCTTGTCTTTTTCCTCTGGCAGCTTATCTGGCTATGTGGTTGTCCAGCTTTCTCTTTCCCAGGTCTCCCATAGATGATCCTTCAGCCCGTATGTTTAGTTTAGCAGCTTTATTATCTCGAGGCCTGGAGATTCTCCTTGCTTTTCTCTTCTTGGGGACCTTATATCGTCGTTTAGACGAAACAACCCTCGCCTTAAGAGAATATGTTGGGAGGTACACACTTTCGTATTTTTATTAACTGCCTTTCAAACTACACTTTTTTTTCTTCTTTTCTTATCAACCAATTATGTTTATCCAGGTATGACGTAAATTTCTTTGTTCCCTGCTCCTTTCTTCAACTCTTTCTCTTCGAGCGCTTTTTGAGCTATTCTACTCATGTTCATCTCTCTAAGAAGAAAAAGAAGTCTTCAAACCTTTGTTCATTACCCAACATCGTCCCCCGCACATCTCGTTGGATTGATCACCGCTCTAGTTCGGTTTTGCGGCTTTCCATTGATGATTTTTCATGCTTCAATGCTCGCCCCTACACCATTGTTTCAGAACGTAACCGTCATCTGCCTCATTTCTACAGGCGTAACTTTCGCTCCTACTCAAGCATCAACAAATTGAGTGGTTCTTCGCTGTCTTGGTTCGTCTTCCTTCGGTGTAAGACCCCAACTTTTTATGAATAAAATCTAATTTTAAATAGTAAGGTGTTGATTTGATAAATGTGATAAGTTATTGGTGATATGTGCAAATTTTACATAGTAAGCAAGTGGTCATAAAATATTCGTTGTGTCGGGGAATATTAGTTTGGTCGGGGAATATTCTTTTTGTCGAAGAATATTCGTACGACGGCGTAGTCATTGGTGGACTCCACAACGGAATAACTATCGAATATAGAAAGCGACAGAAATAACCTTTTTATAAAAATAACGGTAAAACTGTTACCGTTAAACTGTTGAAATACCCGGTGATAAAAATACAGTAATACGCGTTGTTGTACAGTAGCACACGGTATTGCACAGTATTTCGAATTATTGGTTCATACGTAAGAAGTCACTCATTCAATAATTGTTATAGTAATTACTACTCAATATCTTATATTATTGACTCAATAATTGCTACATTAATAATTATATAATATCTCATATTATTGACTCAATAATTGCTACATTGATAATTGCATAATATTTTATATTATTGATTCAATAATTACTACGTTGATATTTTATATTATTGATTAAATAATTATCACAATAACCACTGCACAGTATTTCACATTATCAAATCAATAATTCATATTATTTGAATAATATTATTAGATAGCATCATTGACAATGTCTAGAAAGTTCTGTCAAGGAAAGGAGTTAAGTTATATAATTGCGCGCCAATAAGGATAAACTCTTATCGGAAAGCCCCCTCTTTCCTGGGAACGACCTGGCTGTCAATATTGTGATTCTGTAATATTAATTATGAATAATAATTGATTGTTGATAAATAAGATAAGTAAATATCTGTTCAATTTTGATATAAATGAAGGAATATTTAGCATGAGACGTTTGTTGAAAGTTGACATTTTATCTTCTCCGATAAAATTAATTCTATCAAATATATTATTATAATATTTCATTATAATAGTATAATGTGATAATATAATAATATAATTTTATAATTTGAATGGTAACATGATTATAATAAATTCATGGTATAAAAATAAAATGAGATGGAAGAGAGCAAATTGAATTGGAATTAATTCTTTTAAATAATGATAAATATTTTAATATATATATATATATATATATATATAAACATGTGGGTGGAGGTTAGTTCACATTTGGTGTGCTGAAGCTTTTCAAAGGTGGTGTGCTCCGTAGGTGAGTTTTGTCAACTTTGGTGTGCTAGCATTTTTTTATAAATAGGATGCTTAATTAGTTAGAAATGAAAATCACACCAGAATTAAAAAAAAATCTTTCTATAATATTGAGCGTATTTCTTGTGAGTATAGGGATAGTTTGAGTGTGAATAACAGTGCAAGATTTCTTCAGCATAATATCCGATATTTCAGTTAGATCTAGTATTATACTAAGGTAAATGATATTATTTTTCTCGTAAATGATGTTATTTTCTTTCAATATTCGTAAAGAATATTATTTTCTTTCATATTCCATATTATAAAAGTGATAATATTTCATTTCATATTCCTATATTTAAACTTACTACGGTAAGTATTGCTTCTATAATTCCTGAAACGATTAGAAATTCCTTGAGTTTTGCGCTTCATCTAATATCATTTCACCGAAATATTGGTCTGAACTTTATTATGAAATTTTTACCTTTTCATGTCGGAGTACTATTCATACGGTACTATTCATCATACGGCACTATTCATATATACGGTACTATTCACGAGTACTATTCACAACGAAATTAAATTTTCTTTTCTTTGTCCAAGTTATCTTTTATGGATCTTATTCTTGAAATTGGATCTATGTTTTGATCTTCATTCTTGAACTCTGGATAAATTAAATTATAAATCTTTAATATTTATTTTTTATCTCACTAGATTCGTTCTTCATATCATTTTTCATCATCTTCAGTCTGAAATTGTAGTGAAAGCTATCTTTGGCCCGTAGTGCAAAGATGAGCTGTTGATTGATAAATATCTTTGGCCCGTAGTGCAAAGATGAGCTATTGATTCATGAATATCTTTGGCCTGTAGTGCAAAGATGGACAGGTGTTTGGCATGATCATGACCACTGGTGATAAAAACGAATATCCTTGGCCCGTAGTGCATAGATAATTCGTTGATTGAAAATATTATTGATCGGAGTTACAGGGATAAAATATTGATGATGGACTTTTATATCATAGAAGATAGTAGACATTATTCTCTACTTAACTCTTCTAATGAATTGTTATTTCCGCTGCAGTTGTTGATCTAAAACTTGTTGCCAATCATATTTTATCTGATTTATTGAAGGCTAACGATAATTTATTCTTCATTATCTTAGTCATAATATTCTTTACTGGGCTAGTTGAGCTCACCCTTTTCTTTCATTGTTTTCTTCAGAAAATGAGAATATCGCGAGGACTAGTCGGGAAATGGAGTGATGGTCCGAGATAGAGCTGTAGAAATCCTCATTATTTTATAAAATAGTGTGATAATAATTCTAATGAGGACTTATTTGAGTGTTTATATTTTCATATTATATACGATTTGTATTGAAGCTCACAGTTTGTGTGGTTGTATTTTTGCACGACCGTTTGTTATAAGAAGATTTGTATTTGGATTCTGTACCATGTATTTGGCAACTCAGAATGGGTTGTGTGAACCTATTTTGGGGGCGTCACATTCGGTCTGCGGAGCTTCCTTATTTTTTTGAAGATAATGGATTTCTATTTCAGCGGGCAAGATAGCTTCTTCGCCATAGACCAAAGCGTATGGGGTTTCACCCGTAGGCTTTCTTTTTGAAGTTCGATATTCCCATAATGCTATTGGTAATTGTTATGCCCATGTTTTCAGATGATCGTCTAAGGTTTTTTATAGAATTTTGATCAAGTTTTGTTTGTGGCCTCTGCTTGTCCATTGCCTTTCGGGTAGTATGGTGATGAATTGTAGTGTTTCACCCTGTATATTTCCATCATATTTTTGATGTCTCTATTGATGAAGGGAATTCCATTATCTGATAGAATGATCTCCGGGATCCCGAAACAAAAAATGATGTGTTCCTTAATGAAATTTGCCACCGCTGGACTCGTAGCCCTTTTCAAAGGGATTGCCTCTACCTACTTTTTATACATCTCAGTGGCCGTCAAGATCCATATGTTGCCTTTAGAATTTGGATGAATGGGATCTATAAGATTCATTCCCCATGTATGGAAAGGCCATGATGTTGCTATAGTTTGCAAGTCCCCAGCAGAGTCGCCAAAGAAATGTGGGCAAGGAAATCGTACCTTGCTAGGGTTAGGGTTTTGTATTGGCAGAGGAAGAGAGAAATCCACGAAGAATACGGAATTGATTGATTGATTGAAGAGGGGAGCAGAACAGGTTATCGATTACTCCAATGACATATGGCAGAACTCTTAGAATCTGGAAACCTTGTTAGGGTAGCAGAAATTCCAAGAGCCTTCTTGAGTACTTCGGGTTGAAGAACTCTTAGAATCTGAAAACCTTGTTAGGGTAGTGTGACGCCCCCAAAAGAGGTTCAATACACAACTCACCTATTTTTAGTCGCCAAAAAAATACATGGTACAGAATCCAAATACAAATTTTTTATATCCAATTATCGTACACAATACGACCACACATAAAGTGTGAATAACAATACTCACACTCCTTATCAATGATACGTTACATAAAAGTACAATCAATAACTGTTTTAAGAATTAAAATATTTGGAAAATGCTCAAGGAAACCTTCGTACATAGGAGGCCATGCTTCTAAGTTATAATAGATATCATAGGACTTGATAATTAACCTTGGTTGACCCAATAGACCCCAAAGAAGAACGAGAAGATTACTATCATGTTCATTCCAATGGTGGGTATTCTCTTGCTATATAATTATCTCAATTGTCTCAAACTAAAAATTGTATTCCAACCATACTCCAAGATTATATAGGTAGTGCTCATAGATATAATCAGCAAGTGGATGCGCACAACCATGTCTTATAATAACATGAAGTTGTATGTGGTTAGACATCTTGTATGATAGTGGCAACACATCCTTACAAAGTCGGGTTCACCTCACCTAAGTCAGGTCACCAAAATCAACTGTTAAATGACGTATAAAATACGACACGCACATTTAAAGTTCTCAATATAATTATATATTATCATGCTATTTTATAATATATTAAGAAACTTCAACGGCCACCGACCATTACTCTATTCCCTTGTTATCCCCGCTCGACCCAACTACACTCTTATTACCTGAAAGGAATTGTGAAGCAAAAGGGTGAGCACAAATAGCCCAGTAAAGAATATTATGACTAAAGATAATTAAATTATCAATAGTCTTCATCAGTAATGAATCAGATCTTTAGAACCTTAGCCCTTAACAGGGAAAATCTGATAGAATACAATAGGCAACAAGTTTTAGATCAACAACTGCAGCAGAACAAGCAATCCATTAGAAGAGTCAAGTAGAACATAATGTCTACTATCTTCTCCATGTTAAAAGTCCACCAACAATATTTCATCCCCGTAACATCAATCAACAGTTCCTCTCCACAATCATGTAAATAGTTCATGATCATAATTATGTTGATAAATTACTCTTCGCACCCAAGACGAAGATAATTTTCATCACCTGTCTTTACTTGAAACACCAAAGATCATGGTTATACCAAATCACAGTTCCTGTTCATAATCATGCTAATAAATTAATCTTTGCACTCAGGCCAAAGATATTCATTTGTAACATCAATGGTCATGATTATACTAGTCTACAGCCTTTAGTCATAAATATGTTAGTCAATTCATCTTTGCACTACGGGCCAAAGATATTCAACAATAACATCAATGGTCATGATCATGTCAAACACCTGTCCATCTTTGCACTATTGCCCAAAGATATTCAACAGTAACATATTTCAAAGATAACAATTAAAGTTTAATAAGAAGATTTAGGTAATTAAAAATTCAAGTAAAATGATATTAGATGAAATGCAAATCTCAAATGAATTTCTAATCATTTCAGAATTTATAGAAGCAATACTTATAACCATGTTGATTAATTCACCTTTGCACTTAAGCTAAAGATATTCAGTTATAAAATCAATGGTCATGACCATACCAGTCAACAATTCATCTTTGCACTACTGGCCAAAGAGAACTCATAATCATGGTCATACCAATAATCTACCCATCTTTACACTTAAGTCAAAGAGAACTTCCATCACCGTGATTATAAAAATGTTGTATATGACGAATAGACATAATAAGAACAATATGATCAAAACATGGATCCAATTTCAAAAATATATTTCGTAAATCAAAGATAAATTAGACAGAAAAAGAAACCAATTTTGTCGTGAATAGTATCCTGTAAATAGTACCCCGTGAATAGTAACTCATGAATAGTAACTCGTAAATAATAACTTATAAATAGTAACTCGAGATTAGTACTCGAATAAATAGTAACTCGTGAATAGCAATTCGTGAATAGTAACTCATGAATAGTAACTCGTGAATAGTAACTCGTAAATAGTACTCGAATGAATAGTATCCCGACATGAAAAGATAAAATTTTCATAATAAAGTTCAGACCAATATTCCGGTGAAATGATATTAGATGAAGCGCAAAACTCAAGGAATTTCTAATCATTTCAGGAATTATAGAAGCAATACTTACCATAGTAAGTTTAAATTTAGGAATCTGAAATGGAATATTATTACTTACATACTATAGAGTATGGAAGAAAATAATATTCTTTACGAATATAGAACGAAAACATCTTTTACGAGAAAAATAATATCATTTACCTTAGTAGAATACTAGATTTGACTGGAATATCGGATATTATGTTGAGGAATTCTTGCACCGTTATTTACACTCAAAATATTCTTATATTCACAAGAAATACGCTCAATATTATAGAGAGAAAATTTTCTGATTTTGGTGTGATTTTCATTTCTAACTAAGCACCCTATTTATAGATAATGCCAGAACACCAATGTTGACAAAATGAATTCTCGGTGGCTTCTCAGCACACCACAATTGAATACCTCCAGCACATCAATAATGAAAAAGAACTTCCTCCACCAAATTCCCACATGTTTATATAATATGTATATATATATATATATATATATATATATATTAAAACATTTATAATTATTAAAAGAATTCCAATTCTATTTTTTTCTCTTCCACCTCATTTTATTTTTATACCATGAATTTATTATAATAATGTCACCAATTAAATTACAGAATTATACTATTATATTATCACATTATACTATTATAATGTAATATTATAATAACATATTTGAATGAATTATTTTATCGAAAAAGATAAAATGTCAATTTTTAACAAATATCTCAAACTAAAAATTCCTCCATTTATATCAAAATTGAATACATATTTACTTATCATATTTATCAACAATTTTTATTTTATTCATCAATTATTATAATTAATATTATAGAATCACAATATTGACAACCAGGTCGTTCCTAGGAAAGAGGGGGCTTTTCAATAAGAATTTCTCTTCATTGGCGCGCAAATATATAACCTAACTGTGACGCCCCCAAAATAGGTTCAATACTAACCCATTCCGAGTCGCCAAATACATAGTACAAAATTCAAATACAAACTTTTATAACATACGGTCGTGCAAAGTACGACCACACAAACTATGAGCTTCAATACAAATCGTATATAATACGAAATATAAACACTCAAATTCATTCCTTATTCATTAAAATGATTGTCTCACTATTTTATAGAATAGTGAGGACTTCTACAGATCTAACTTTGATCATCACACTGTTCCCCGACTAGTCCCCGCGATATTCTCATTTCCTGAAGAGAACAATAAATGAAAAGGGTGAGCTCAACTAGCCCAGTAAAGAATATTATGACTAAGATAATGAAGAATAAATTATCGTTAGTCTTCAATAAATCAGATAAAATATTATGGACAACAAGTTTTAGATCAACAACTGCAGCGAAAATATCAATTCATTAGAAGAGTTACGTAGAGAATGAAGTCTACTATCTTCTATGATTAAAAGTCCATCACCAATATTTTATCCCTGTAACATCAATCAATATATATCTCAAGTCAAATATTCGTCTTTGCACTACGGGCCAAAGATATTTATTTGTATCACCAGTGGTCATGTTCACCTCAACACATGTCCATCTTTACACTACGGGCCAAAGATATTCATCAGGTAATCATTCATCTTTGCTCTACAGGCCAAAGATATTCAGTTATATCACCATTTAGGATGGAGGATGACGAAAAATAATATAAATAACGAATCCAGTGAGATAAAAGACAAAGATTAGGGATTCATAATTTAGTTTATCCAAGTTTAATAATACTCCGTAATAATCAATTGTGGAGCAAAATTCAAGAATGAAGATCAAAACTTGGATCCAATCAAAGATAGGAACCTTAACAAGCAACTTGGACAAATAGAAGAAAATTTAATTTTTTCGTGAATAATGTCGTATGCGTGAATAGTACCGTATACGTGAATAGTAATCCCGACGGAAAAAGTAAAAATTTCATAATAAAATCTATGCCAATATTTTGGTATAATGATATTGAAAAGAATAACATCATTTACGAAAGAAAATAACATCCCTTACCTTAACAGGAGAGTAGTTTTGGCTGAAATATCAGATATTATGTGGACGAAAACTTACGCTGTTATCAACACTCAAATTATCTAAATACTCACAAGAAATACGCTCGATATTATAGAAAGAAAATTTTCTGATTCTGATGTGATTTTCATTTCTAACTAAGCACCCTATTTATAGGAAAGGTGTGGTACACCATAGTTGACAATTATCTGCAGGCGGCTGATTTGTAGCCTACCCAATTTGAAAAAAAACTCCAGACCAACTTGGTCTTCGTCCTTTATTTTTATCACATGTTATATATATTCCCCGACAATTATTGAATTAATAATATAAAATATCAACGTAGCAATTATTGAATCAATAAAATATTATGCAATTGTAGCAATTATTGAATCAATAATATAAAATATTGAACAATAATTATCAATGTAGCAATTATTGAGTAAGTGACTTCTTACGTAAGAATCAATAATTAAAAATACTGTGCAATACCGTGTGCTACCGTGCAACAACGCGTATTACTGTTCTTTTATCACTGGGTATTTCAACAGTTTTAACGGTAACAACTACGCCGTTATTTTTAAAAAACTCATTCTTGTCGTTTTCTTCATCCGACAGTTATTCCGTTGTGGGGCCCACAAATGGCTGCGCCGTCGTACGAATATTCCCCGACAATAAGAATATTCCACGACCAAACGAATATTCTCCAACAACAATGAATATTTTATTACCACTTGCTAACTTTGAAAATTTGCACATTTCTCCCATAACTTACCACATTTATCAAGACAACACCTTACTGTTTAAAACAATATATAAAAAAAATTAAATCTTTATTTATAAAATTTGGGGACTACACTAACCACTTTCCTCGACAGAACTTTCTAGACATTGTCAATAATGTTATCTAATAATATCATTCCAATAATATGTGTGACAATTATTAATTTAATAATGTAAAATACTTTGCAGTGGTTACTGTAGCAATTATTGAATCAATAATATAAAATAATATGCAATTATTAATGTAGCAATTATTGAATCAATAATATAAAATACTGAACAGTAATTACTGTAATAATTATTGAATGAGTGACTTCTTACGTAATAATCAATAATTAAAAATTACTGTGCAATACCGTGTGCTACTGTGCAACAACGCGTATTATTGTATTTTTAACCACCGGGTATTTCAACAGTTTAACGGTAAAAGTTTTGCCGTTATTTTTAAAAATGTTATTTCTGTCGCTTTCTATATCCGACGGTTATTCCGTTGTGGGGTTCACCAATGACTACGCCGTCGTAAGAATATTTTTCGACAAAAAGAATATTCCCCGATCAAACGAATATTTCCTGACACAACGAATATTTTATGCCAACTTATTTACTTTGTAAAATTTACACATATCACCCTTAACTTTAATTTTTTATCAATTTAACCATTTACTGAATAGAATAATAATTATAAGAAAAATTGAATACTTTTATTTCATAAAATTCGGGGTCTTACAAGTAGCATGGATTCAAAGATCTTTCTTGAGTGCTTCAGGTTGAGAGAGAAATGTCCAAGTCCTCCAATCTTCCAAGAGTACAAGTCCAAAGTCCAAAGTGAGGTTAAGCTCCCAAAAGTCCCCTCCTTCATAGAATAAAAGGGGTATTTATAGAGTTTCCTGAAATGTAGTCACATACCAGGCACGTGTCTTCAGAAAAATTTCAGAAATACCCTTTAGTCATCAGAATAATGCCCAGATCGTCCTGTCCTTCAAGCCACCAATCCAATCCCTCGATCAATTCCCAAAATGAGTTGCCTCCATGAGTCTTCTACCTCGAGACACGCGGAGACTTCTCTCGGGTCTAGCATATTTATTTTCGACTTTTTCATCTTCATTTAATTAGGTTATGTGAACCCTAATTTGTACATTTAATTAAGTAACGTGAGCCTAATTTGTACATTTAATTAGGTAACGTGAGCCCTAATTTGTACATTTAATTCATTTAGGTCATGTGAACCCTAATTTGCACTTGAGCCCATAGTATGTATATGTCAACAGACATTTCGACCCATATGATCAAATGTTACTCATTTTTTATGATTATTAGAAAATTCAATCATTTTTGTATTAAAAAAATTATATATTTGATGACAAGAATTCAATGAATTTTTCTGTAACACCCCTTTCCAAAATTGAAAGAGATGTTACGCACAAAACACAACTTAACTGATCAAATTATAACAAGACTCTAAGCTACAAAAGAATAGTCTTCATAACCAATAAATATCAAAAGACAACTCATACTAAATGTCAAACCGGCTCAAACCACAATATAAAATATTGAATACAACTCCAAATAAAATAATGTAGCACAACCTAAACAGAATATCTAAATCATTGGATAGAAGAGAGTTCTCATTACACTTGCCCTTGATCTCCTTGGTTATCTGCCGGAAAAACACAGCATGAGCCAAATGTCCAATACGAATATAAAATACAGAAATAATAAACTGAAATAACTAACTCAATTAAATGAACTGAACTGAAACGAACAAAATTAATATAACGAAATAATAGGCTGAAACAAATGATTGGGTGTTATTTTTTCAGCCATAAAATCAATTTAAACTAATGGATAATACTGGATGTTCATTTAAACTTGCATTATAGGACCGAAGTAGTAACAAATCTAGTCCGGATAACACTTCATTTCCCTGAAAATTGTTCCCTAATTTTTAGAACGGATGGAGTAATTTAAAGTATAATGTTTTAAAATATGTTAACGTGAACAATTACACGCTAGCGAACTAGCTCACCAATAAAACTTGTCAAAAACTGGAACAGTTTGCAAAAAAGTTGGTCAAATTTGAACAATTTTTTGAAACTTGATTCAATGTATTAATGATTGAGATTGTAGAAAATAAAGAGCTCAAATTTGAAAAAGGAAATTCGACTAAGCTCGACTCATTACACCATCTAATTTCATAGAATATAACACTGGTTATGGACTTTAAATAAGACCCTCTACGGCCTCGGTGTGTTTGTGAGTTTTAACTTGGGAGGAATGAAAAAAGTTCTTCTTTCCAATTTTTTTGAAAAGAAAAACTTTTGATTCTCATCCCTCCTTCCCTCAAAATCAAAACTTACAAACAGGCCAAAGGATCCAACTGAAATATTATGGTCCAACAATCTACTTCTAAATTTTTTAATGTAAAACATTTTAGACACATATTCATGTCAAAAGCAACTGAGAATATTCACTGTGCAAATAGTCCCTGTACAAGACAAGGGTTATCATCATCTCTTTGTACTCTAAACTCTAAAGCCTCTATGGTTTACATAATATTCACTGTGCAAGCTAACTTATTGACTAGGTGAATCTATTGAAATAAAATAATAATAATAAAAATAAAAATAAATAAATAAAGTATCCATAACTACGGAAGCTACGTGCCGATTCGATTGATCTTTCCGAGAGAGACATGATTCATTTTCTTGAGAGAGACTGTTATTGGCATGTGTGCTTTAAGTAGTAAGATATGAGAGCAGATCCTCAGTCTTCATTTTTTTTGTTCTTTTGTGTTTCTCTATTTAAATGTTGATACATGTCTTTTTTATTAATTTTAAAATTACTTGATATTAAGTAAGAGAACATGTGTCAACATTTAAGTGGGGGAACACAAGAAGACATGAAAAATAGAGACAGAAGATCTGCTCTCGTAAGGTATTACTACTATGTTGAAAGGTTTATATCATATTCTATTAATGTGGGACTAATTGATGTTTCCATACGCCATGCATCTTATATTGAAGGTTTTACTCTTTTGTACTAATATTTATGGTTTTTGTTGAAATCCAATTGGTTATAGTATTTATATATATTTGTGGCTTTTGTTGAAACCCAAATCGAGATAGAAGAAAATTCATAATTTAATATTCCAGAGAAGGTGTATTGGAGTGCTTGGTTATGTTAATGGTAATGACTTGCCCAATTTTGAATAAAAAAGGTACATTTGTCTAGAAAAAAATAATTGTTTTGTGCCCATAATTTTTTACTGTTAATATCAATTGTCTGTATTTAACAAAATAACACATAATATACATAAATAAATACATATAAATAAATCTTATTTTGAATATCTTGATGAGAGCTTTCTAACGATATATAACTTAACAATTTTAGATTTGTAATAAAAAAAAATTATTGAATTTTATAATTTTAGAAGAAAAAAAAAAGAAAAAATTGAATTAGGAGAGAGAATGAGTGACTAGACTTTTAACATAAAAAAGTTATCCGCGATAACTTTTTGCGGCTGCTAATTACTTATTCGTTAAACATTGCGGATGGTAATATGGTCTTTCTAATCTGGGTCGTTAAACATTGCAACGGGCCACACAAAATAGGTTGGCTGGCGGTGGCTATGGATAATGTCCTTATATATATATATATATATATATATATATCGGTCCGGATCTTAAGCTCACCCTTTATCTAACATACCTTGCTCACACCCTTTTAGCGACGGACCGGGCGACGGTTCGGTCCGTCGCTATATATACAACCATCGTCTATATGTTGTCCGTCGCTATATGTTTTTCGTCGCTAAAAACTAAGACGACAGTTGTATATATAGCAACGAACCGAACCGTCGCCCGGTCCGTCGCTATATTGAGCGAACTAATAAGAACCATAAGAAGCGAACTAATGACGAACCGGCTATAGCGACGATTTTTTTTGTCGCTATAACATAAAAAACCGACTTTCTATGTTATAGCGACGGAAAAAACCGTAACTATAGTCAGTTCGTTTTTAATTCGCTCTTTATGGTTCGCTGGAGAGACTGACCCTATATATATATATATATATATATATATATATATATATATATATATATATATATATATATATATATATATTTAATACTCCCTCCGTCCCATAATAAGTGATGTTTTAGGTGATTCCATTTGTCCCAAATTATTTGATGTTTTAGAAAATCTAGGAGCATTAATTATAATATTTTCAAAATTACCTCTCATTAACACAAAGGATATTATAGATAAATGATACTATATTTAATGCTATATAATCATTTCTTTAACAATTGTTTCCAACTCTAAAACATCACTTATTATGGTACGAAGGGAGTAAATAAAAAAGAACTTTACGAAAGTTAAGCTTTCAGCACATGGTAATTTCAAAGCTTATACAAAAGTCCAGTCTCAAGTGCTACCCACCATTAACGAACTTGGCGCAAGAAAGAAACTGACACGAACTTTCTTGGTTACTCAAGAACGCCTATATATACATGCAAATTTAGTAGAGATTACAACCCACGAATCTTATAAAACGTATATTACAACAATACCTTCCAATGGAGTTCTTGAATTTTCTCTTATGTTCTTTGATATTCCTCATTTTTCTCCATTGCTTTTCTTTATTTCGTAGAAGAAACCTACCACCAGGCCCCAACGGCCTCCCTTTCTTCGGAAACCTATTCAATATTGGTGCAAATCCCCACAAGGCATTCGCCGAGCTAGCAAAGAAGTACGGTCCTCTCATGTCTATCCGTCTAGGCGGTGTCACTAGCATTGTGGCTTCTTCGCCAGAGATGGCCAGAGAAATCCTCCAGAAAAATGACGAGGCTTTCTCCGGCAGAGTAGTCCCTTCTGCCATCACAAAGCTAGATCACCCTTACTTTGCTGTGGTGTGGCTGTCCGCAGGGGATCAATGGCGAACCCTACGAAAAGTCCTTGCAACTTTCTTGACAAACACCCAAAAGCTAGACACTTTGAGAAACTTAAGACACAAAGTGGTGGAAGAAATGGTTCAACATGTAAAGGAAGTTAGCAAAAAGGGAGAATCTGTGGACATTGTCAAGTTAGGGTTTACTACCGCGGTAAATCAAATATCAAACACTTGTTTTTCTGAAAATGTAGCTGATTATAAAACCCAAGATGTAAAAGGGTTTCAAAATGCTGTGAAGTCTGTCATGGAGGTTGATATCAAGTTTAATGTTGCGGATTATTTCCCTTTGCTTAGAGCTTTGGATCCTCAAGGCTTACGGGGAAAAGCTAAAGCTGCGTATGGTTATCTTGAGGAACTCTGTGATAAGTTCATTGATCAACGCCTAGTGCACAGAGAGTACAAATTGGAAAGAGATGGAGATCTGCTGGATTGCTTCCTTGATTTTAGCCGAGAGAATGAGGCTGAATTCAACTTGAAGCACGTCCAAGTTCTACTAGTGGTATATATATATATATATATATATATATATATATATATATGGAATCTCTCCTCTCTTTCTTAAACCATAACATCATTACTTCTCAAGCTTTGCCAATAACAATATCTAAATTAGTCCCAAAGCATATATAATATATATGTTTATCTATACTAATTTAAACAAACAAAAATTCTTTCTTCAGGAATTGTTCCTTGCCGGAACTGAAACTACTGCCAATACTGTTGAGTGGGCAATGACGGAATTAATACTCAACCCGAAAACGATGGCCAAGCTACGCAAGGAAATTACTGACAATGTTGGAGCAAAAGGAAGAATAGAAGAAGGTGAGATGCTTGGACTACCCTACTTGCAAGCAGTTGTGAAAGAAACAATGCGGCTCCACCTATTAGTGCCTTTCCTCGTGCCCCGCAGGGCGGAAAAGGACGTAAAGCTAAAGGGTTATCTAATACCTAAAGACACTCAAATACTGGTGAACGCATGGGCCATTGCCCGAGATGGTGATTATTGGGAGAACCCTACAAGTTTTATGCCGGAGAGGTTTTTGGAAAGTGAAGTGGATATTAAGGGACAGCATTTCTCTTTACTTCCGTTTGGTTCCGGTCGTCGAATGTGCGCCGGAGTCGCTCTTGGTCAGAGGGTGGTGAGCTTGATGATAGCATCTCTTGTCTATCATTTTGAATGGCAGCTTCCCAATGGAATGAAGCCCCAAGAAATGGACACCACTGAAAGATTTGCGCTATCACTACAGAAGGCAAAGCCACTACTTGCCATCCCAAAGATCTTGAAGGAATGAAACCTCAGCAATTACACTGATTAATTATAATTCTTATTCTTATGTTCACCATGAGGAAGGTATTGAAAATATAAAATATCCTCCCGAGTTAATTTCTTCTACTAGTAAGGTTCTGAATTCAAAACCTCATTGTTCAGCCTAGTAACCAATAATCAATAAACATTTTTATATGCATTTGTCTTGCATGCATGATCCATGTTATAGCAACTTGTTAGGCCTTTCAAAAGGCTTAAATTTTGTCTAATTTCATATTTCATTCGTGTAAAAGTATAGTTGTGCTTGCCTTTGTGTTTATCTAATGACTCTAAACTTAAGTACTCTACTCAGATCTAATAGATGCCTTTGTGTTTATCTAATGACTCTAAACTTAAGTACTCTACTCGCTATCTAATATCTATTAGATCTGATTAGTTCTCCTCTTAACCTGTTCCCCAAGTTCTCCTTAGGCCCTAAGGTGAATTTATTCCTAAAATTGAGTTGTAATAGTATAGGTTCTCAACAAAAAGTAAATAAATAAATATGTGTATATCTATTAAATTTAGACTTAATATTAAGGATAAGTTTGGAAATTTAATTTTTTGCTTGAAAGTTGTCGCTTACAAATGTTTATCAAATTTTGGAACGTATGGAATAATATGAAATAATGTTAAAGAAAAATACAACACTGTGCTATACAAATAAACCTTTTCCATTTGAAATTGATCAATGGTGTTTTGTGCCACATTCCAAATAGTCCAAATTATAAAGACAAAATCAAGATCCTCTTTCCTGCTATACAAAAAAATATTTTCCGTATGAAATGGATCAATGGTGTTCTGTGCCTACATTCTATAGTCTAAATAATAAAAGATAAAATCAAAATCCTCTTCCTATATGCCATGACTTGCATCTGCTGTCAAACATGTACAACGTCTAGCGCTTCAAAGTTCATTCTGAACATCTTAGGATCGTGAACGTTATGCAGATAGTAATAAAGATTCTGTGTATGTATGAAGAAGAGAAGTATATAGAGTGATATATGATCATAGCTATGTTTCTAAGAAAGGAGATCGTGCATATGAAGATAATCATCTTCTTCATTTACTGCAATTTTGCACTATTATAACCAGCAAGAAATTACAGGCACACACTTGCTATATGCTCACTATAGCTGATAATTATCCAATAACTAATTTTATTGATGACACAGAAACAACTATATTAAACACATTAGCTAAATAAGCTTAACATAAGAAAACCTGGATAATACGAAAAATGGAACATCAGTTCTTCATAGTCGTGCATTGATTCTATTGAAGCTTAAGGTGCCACTATTCAAATCCGAAGCAGCATTTCCATCATGTTCTGCCCCATTAGATGCTCTTCTACTAGTAGCTTGAGAACAGAGGTATGACAATGACTGCAACCATGAAACTAGAATGGGTTTTCTAATAACATCGTCAGAGTCTGCAACCTGAGCATATAGGTCATTAAGAACCAAGTTCTGGCCATCTTTGGGCAGCTGCACAATTAGCTGTGCTAATAGCTTCATTAGACTTGGCAGGACCTGTGAAAATCAGTAATATATATGTTATAACCTTCAAATAGGAATAAACTTTTTCCAATATGTTGAGGCTAATGTTCAAGCATAGTATTTTAGGTAGGTGCATTTCCTTGGAACAACTTGGTATTAATTTTACCAAATAAATTTGACAAAGCATACAACTTGATCAAAGTTTTCTAGTAAGGAAAAACAAGATGTGGCAAAAGCAGCCGAATCTCATATGAACTTAAATACAGAACACAAATAGCTTCTACCTGTATATCTACCAGGGAGAGGAGACGCAAAAGCAACTCCACAAGTTTCTTACAGGGCTCTAACTCTTCTTGCCAAGTCTTCCATGCATCAGACTCACGGGTCATGATTTCACTGCAAAGGCTACTAGCTTTTTCAACAAGACTCTGAATGCAGTAAAATATAGATGGACTTCCAGCAGGAAGATGTCGAACCAAAGCAGCAACTCCAGAAGCCATTCCCTCAAAAGGGGTAACCCCAGGATATCCCTACAGCTCCATCAAGGCAAGAAATTAGCACCAAAAATTTTGTTAACCCAAACTCAAGTTTGACAACTAACTTTTTCAGTCGTTCTAGATACCTCTAAAGATCTCTGCATGTAATAGAAAACAAGTTGCTCCTTTAGTGTAACTCTTTCCTCCTCATTAGAATCCTTCCCAGAAGATACAAAAGCCACAAACATCGAATGTGAAGCACGAGCAACTTTTCCATTCGGATGTCCCATATATCTAATTGAATGTGTAATAAGGAACCAATAATTTCGAACCAATAATTTTATCGAAACCTTAAAAAAAGCATATGCTTATAAACCTAGTTGTTCAGTGTGGGATACAAGAACATAGTTGGGGCCACCACCTTCCGAAATACAGAAGCTCGCAACCGTTCAATGCAAGTTGGAATAACCCGAAGATAAAATAAAATCCGGGCAGTCTGTACGTCATCTTTTGACCAAACATATTCAATATTCTGCAAGCTATAAGATCCTGCAAGCCAAAATGGGAAATAACTGTAAGAGTAACATATACCAGTCAAGTACTTTTATGAAATACCCCTTAGTGATGTGCCATACCATGTTTACTTGTCAGTTGATCATATGAAGGTATGGATTCTACAAATGAGACGCAAGCCGACTCATTTTCCTGGACACTAACAACCACCTCTCTGATTGTGTCCATATACTCAGACAAGCGCATCCGCCGGAAATATTCAAAACAAGAAAATGCAATTAAAATCCTTACTGAAATTTCCATTTGAGTTTCTCGGGGAAACCTGGAGTCTAGCCTCTGTTTTGTGACTGCCAACGCAAAAACTACAACCATAAGGAAGGCAGATTCAGCAATTTTCTCTAAACTCCCAATTAACTCATCCTCCACGCCTCTAAGAATTAAAGCCGCTTGTCGATGCAATAAGTAGACATCCTGACAGTACTCCCATGTAAGATTTTCCACTATACTCTTTGTCGCTTCATCAGCTGAGACATACTGATTGCAAAACACACCAGTTATGGCACCAGCTTCCCTAAAAATGGAACTACCCAGGTGTTGGTTTACCTCATTAAGTGTCAGGCTTGCTGAATTATCATGGAAGTTTTTCAGAATCCTTGTATTGAGGCGTCGTAGGGGGAAGATTTCAATCAACAATGCTGAAGCAAGGCATATGAGAAGAGAACTCTGGAAAGAAACGGGACCGCTTCGAGCCAAAGCCAATGATATACACTGTAGAAGAAGATTGTGTTCTGGTTGACTGCCAAAATTATTAAAACCTCCAGTCTTAGAAATCAAGTCTCTTGCAACATTCCCTATACGTTCCTCTGCAGAAATTCTTGATTCCATTAAGACACTTGATACAGATCTACTAGAAGCTCTCAGCACTCCAGCTGCAGCCATGACCACAGCAAATGAAGAATACGTTGGTTTTGAAGTTCCTAAAATCTCTCTGGTAAGAACACTGATTTTCTCTGAAGAATGTGACTTGACAAAATTGTAAAGAACCCATTCTATCAGATGCAGTATCATGAGACAATTCGACACACTGACAGAAGGACCATCTTTTTTATCCCAAATTCCAAACAGAGAATCTAGGATTCTAACAAGATGAACATTCCCAGAAGACGATAGAGCATATCCAATTCCTGCGAGAACATTGGGAATATGTGCTTTAGAAAAGAAAATTAATCTGTATTCTTCTTGCAATAGCCTACACAGCAATTCCAAGCAGACTATTTTTGACTTTTCAGATATAGAAGGCACGAAAGAAAGGGCACCCAGAATTAGAACTCCTCCCGAGTAGAAAAAAGGACTATGTTTGGAGTCAAAATGCTGAGATAAAAGGTGATGAAGAACCCCAACAGAAGTATCAATAAGCACTGAAGACGGCTTGGATGATTTTCTAACCCAAATGTACAGTAACCTGAGAAGTAGAGGATAGGATTCATGTGGAAGGGATAGGTCTTGTGACGACAGAATAGAAAGTAGAAGCTTGGCTTGTGGGTCTGACACATAAAGTGAGGTTTGGGAATTAATCAGGACTTGTAGAGATTGAAGGTGATGTGGATGGAATGATTGATGCTTGAGCGAGTCCCTAAGATCAGCCCATGCTTGAATGATGGCTCGGGCTGACGAGGAAGTAGAATGTTTTGAGCTGATGTTGCTGCTACCGTCACTATTACTGGTCAACCATTCCTCAAGGAAGAGGGATTGAGCTTGTTTAGCCATCATATAATGCTGGCCTGAAAAACATGAATGAAATTTATTCAAACACTAAAAAAAATATGGGCAGAGAAAACAGGAATGAGAATACCTATAAACCGAGTGAAATATGGAAATAAGTTCAGAGTTTCCTATCAATCAAAACAATATTCTAGATGACCTGTAGAATTTGGTCGTGTTAGAAATGATTTTATTAGAACTAAAACGCTATATCTATTTTTAAACATTCCACCAACCACGACACAGTTACATGCTGGAGTCTAATTCCAATTTTTTTTTCAGTGTTGGCTAACTTTATTAGCTCTTCATGGGTACTAGATAGGAACCGCTTCAGGCGTCCCCTAACCCCCAAAAAAATGCCAAAATGACACTAACATTTAAAAGCAGATTACAATTCATCATACTTCAAGCTGCTATGCAAAGAGAAACGAGGTAATTAAGACACTAGAACTCATATTCCAATCACTGAACACAAACTATGTCACTCTCAGAAACTTAAAGAAGATAGATAAGAGTGGGAAGGTAGAACCTTCATCACCTTCAAAATTATTTATACATCTTCCCAAAAGCAAAAAATATCAGAACAATTCTTTCTTTCTTTCTTATTCAGGTTTAAGAAAATTAAATTCCTAGGTCAAATATTGAACTATATATTGAGTGCAATTCTACAATTACATGGTAGAAACAGCACTGATCAAGCAGCCCGAAACATTTACCTAAAACTTTCCGAGACCAACAAGGCAATTCAAAATGGTACAAAAACGGGCACCATTAGACGAATGTAGCACTTAAAATATTATGGTCTATGCATCTAAGTACTGACAAGTCATTGTGCGGCAACACTGAATTTTCCCAGTTAATTTCCAACGCACCCGTACAAAATTTAACAGCCAAAAGACAAAAGAAAACAGAAATAATTTCACCAAGTAATCCATATGTTGTGAGAATGGGCACATGAAGGGCTAACCAATCATTAACTACAAGCAAGTGGCAAGAAGTACAAGAAGCTAATTAACAGAAATAACTAATTGGAAGCTGAGCTGGAAGTGGTGGAAGCTAAATAAGAATTACGAGGGAAAATACATTTCAAATATAGGAGGGAAAGTTGGGTAATATGACAGCTGTAATAGAATAGATGGTGAGCTTGTATAAATAAGAAAGGCTGTATAGAGGAGGGCAGCTGGGGGGGAATATATCATTACTTCTGTAATCTTTTGTCTAAACAATCTTTTCTGCCATTTCTAAGTCTTCCATCTTTTCTATTTTTCATTCTGTATTCATTTTCTTAAGTGGGTGAATCTGAATTCACAACATTTGGTATCAGAGCTCTCTATCCTTGGCCCTAAATTCAGAATTTTTTTTTCCAATTTTTCTGTCTCAAACCTCTGTTCTTTCTTAAATTTTACCAAAGCTACAAACCAGTGGATCGATTACACAATAATGGCGACAGGAACTAGATCGAAGGATGCATTGGAAGAAAGTATTAAGAACACAGATTTCCGAGTTCAAGAGCTTATGAACAGCCATTACCATCTGCAACAAACAGTGGACGAACTGGGAGTTGGTTTCAAAAATGTGCAGAGCACAATGGAGTTGATGATGACGCAATTCCAGCAGGTTATCAAAGGTAAAGATTCTGAACCTGGAAACATTAATGATCCTGTGATAGAAGTGGTTCAAACTGATGGGAGAAATGGGGAAAATGGGGGTCAAAGAAGTTTTCACCCTAGATTTGAGTTTCCAGTTTTTAATGGATTAGATATCAAAAATTGGGTAATGAAGTGTGACTATTTTTTCCAATTCCACCCTATGAATGACATACTAAGATTGAGAAGTGTTGCCTTGCATCTTGAAGGTGACGCAGAATCTTGGTTTTTAGCTTACTTTAAAAGTAACCCAAATGTATCTTGGAAACAATTCATAGAGGATATCGAAACCAGATTTGGGGATTGTATTGCTAGCAATGCCTTAGCTGAATTCAATAGGTTACAACAGAATACAACAGTGACCCATTATCAGAAAAGGTTCGAATATCTTAGAGCCTTAGTGCAGGTGGAAAATCCAGGATTAGACGAGGCATACTTTGTAAAATGTTTTGTGGGGGGATTAAAGGAAGAAATTGGTGGATTTGTGGGACTACTTAAGCCTAAGAAATTAACTGAAGCCATAGCCGCTGCTAGAGTCCAAGAAATGACAGTAGAAGCCATTTACAAAAGAAACAGACCTATACCACAATTTCATAAAACTTTGGCCAACAATGGGGAAAACCACTCAGTTGGGTTCCACAATAGAGATCCTAAACAAAAACTTCACGGAAATGGGGAGACTCAAGTGGGATTTCATAAAGACAATCTGGGCACTCATGTTAAGAAGTTGACATTTGGTGAAATGCAAGCAAGGAAAGAGAAGGGACTATGTTTCAATTGTGATGAGTTGTTCACAAGAGGTCATAGATGCAAATTCAAACAACTGTACTTGATAACTGGGGATGAGGAATGGGAAGAAGAAGACAGTAATGAAACTGATGACACAGAAACAGTACACATGGAGGAACACCAACCAGAAACGGAAATGGCTATCTCCATACATGCTCTAAATGGTAGTACCTCAGAAACTACCTTAAGGATTAAAGCTGCTGTACAAGGTAAACAAATTACTATCCTCATTGACACCGGAAGCACACATAATTTTTTGAATAGTGAAACAGCCGAAAAATTACATTGTACAAAGGAGGTAGACAAACCTATGCAAGTATGTGTGGCTGATGGATATAAAATGATTTGTAATGAGAGGTGTAAGAAATTTGAATGGACAACACAGGGTCACAAATTCTGCACTGATATGAGGTTGATTCCTCTTAAAGGTTGTGATGCTGTCTTGGGGGTACAATGGCTAAAGACATTGGGAGATTGTATGTTCAACTTTAATACCTTGACTCTAAGTTTTTCTGTGAGAAAACAACAAATCATGTTAAAAGGGTCTAAGGATGGCCATAACAGTTCTGTAGCTATGATAACTGCAGTTAGTCTACAAGAGGCTTGGAAGAAGGATCAATTATCTATGTTGGCTTATGTCTGTGCTTCACAGGTCCAGGAAACTAAATCTCAGCAAATTCCCCTTCAAATACAACAAGTCTTGCATACTTTTGAGGATGTTTTTCAAGAGCCCAAGACTCTGCCACCTCAGAGGGACTTTGATCATAAGATTCCAGTGAAAACAGGTTCCGACCCATTTACAATTCGGCCATACAGGTATCCTCACGTCCAGAAAACTGAGATTGAAAAAATAGTCAAGGAAATGTTATCAGCCGGAATCATACAACCCAGCCAAAGCCCTTTTGCCTCTCCAGTTCTGTTAGTAAAGAAAAAAGATGGTTCATGGAGATTTTGTGTGGACTATAGAGAATTGAACAAAATTACAATCAAAGATAAATTTCCTATTCCCATCATTGAAGAACTGTTGGGTGAGCTTAAAGGATCTAGAATTTATTCAAAGCTGGATTTAAGGGCTGGTTATCATCAAATAAGAATGAGCTCAGATGATGTTTCTAAAACAGCCTTTAGAACACATATAGGCCACTATGAGTTCTTAGTTATGCCTTTTGGTCTCACAAACGCTCCAGCCTCATTCCAAGCTCTCATGAACAAGGTGTTTTCTGCACATTTACGGAAATTCATTTTAGTCTTCTTTGATGACATATTAGTCTATAGTGCAGATTTGTTTTCCCATGTTCAGCATTTGGAAATGACATTAGCATTATTGAGACAACATACTCTATTTGCTAAGATGTCCAAGTGCTCATTTGCTCAAAACAAAGTAGAGTATTTGGGGCATATCATTACTGTTGAAGGAGTTGCTGCAGATCCATCAAAGATATCGTGCATGCTTCAGTGGCCTCAACCTACAACTGTTAAAGGTCTTAGGGGATTTCTTGGGTTGACTGGATACTATAGAAGGTTCATTAGGGGATATGGAGAAATTGCTCGACCACTAACTGCCATGTTACAAAAGGATAAATTTTTGTGGTCTGATGAAGCAACTACAGCCTTTACCAGATTAAAGGAAGCTATGAGTTCAACTGAGGTATTAGCTTTACCGGATTTCACTCAAACATTTGTAATTGAAACTGATGCTAGTTCCAAAGGTATTGGGGCTGTTTTGATGCAAGGAGGGAAACCATTGGCTTTTTTAAGCAAGGCTTTAGCCCCCAAACATTTAGGGTTATCTGTGTATGAGAAAGAACTCCTAGCTATTCTGCAAGCAATTACCAAATGGAGATCTTACTTAATTGGGGCCCATTTTATTATCAAGACTGATCATCAAAGCTTGAAATTTTTATGGAACAACGGTTATCCACTTTTCTGCAGCAAAAATGGTTAAGTAAAATGTTAGGTTATGACTATGAAATAACCTATAAAAAAGGCACAGAAAATGTAGTAGCTGATGCCCTTTCTCGACGAATTTGGGAGGAGCAATCCACTCAAGCAATGGCCATCACTGGTGTAGTTCCTACTTGGGTGCAGGACATTATCAATTCATATGCAGATGAAGACCGAGTCCAGTCAATCATACAACAGTTAACTGTGTCTCAAGGAAGTGTGCCTCATTACACTTTTTCAAAGGGAATTTTGAGATACAAAGGGCTGATTTATGTGGGTTCCCAAACCAATCTCAGAAAAACTATTTTCTCAGTTTTTCACGAAAGCTCTATAGGAGGTCATTCTGGAATTCAAGCAACTGTCAAGAAATTACAAGCTTATTTTGTATGGGATACCATTGCAGCAGATATTAAAATGTGGGTACAGGAATGTGAAGTTTGCCAACGCCACAAGACGGAGAGTGTGTCTTATCCAGGATTGCTACAACCATTAGAATTACCTCATAAGCCTTGGACTGACATTTCCATGGACTTTATTGAAGGGTTGCCTAATTCAGAAGGACGAACAGTTATTTTAGTCATTATTGACAGATTTTCTAAGTTTGCTCACTTTATTGGGTTACACCATCCATTTACTGCTAGTACAATAGCACGGGTATTCATTGATAACATTTATAGCATACATGGCTTACCCCAGAATATAGTCACTGACAGGGATAAAATTTTCGTGAGCTTATTTTGGCAAACACTATTTAAACATTTGGGAGTGAAGTTGTGCTTGAGTTCGGCCTATCATCCTCAGTCGGATGGCCAAACTGAACGACTAAATCGCTGCTTAGAATGTTATTTGAGGTGTATGTGCAGTGATCATCCGAAGAAATGGTGGTCTTGGTTAAGCTTGGCTCAATGGTGGTACAACACTAACTATCATACCGCTCTACAGTGTACTCCTTTCCAAGCTCTTTTTGGCATACCTCCACCTCATTTGAATTTCCACCAGATTGAATCTTCTAGACTTCCAGCTGTGGATACTTTTATCAGAGACCGAAGTGGCGTTTTGGCTGATTTAAGAGATAAGCTGCTCCAAGCTCAAGTGAGAATGAAAAACTATACAGACCAACATCGAACTGAAAGAAAGTTTGAAGTAGGTGATTGGGTTTTTCTTAAACTTCAGCCATACAAGCAATCTACTTTAGCTCAGCGATCTTCCTTCAAGTTGGCCCCAAGATATTATGGTCCTTATGCAGTATTGGAAAAAATTGGGCAGGTGGCTTATAAACTAGACCTTCCCAGCCATGCTCAAATCCATAATGTATTCCATGTGTCTTTACTTAAAAAACATATTGGCTCTCACGCACGAGTGTCGCCATCACTACCACCTTTGGCTGTTGATGGAAGGCCAAAAATTGTTCCTTGTGCTATCATAGACAGGAGAGTGGTAAAATTTCAGAATCGGCCTAAAGTGGAGTACCTCATTCATTGGGCTAACAGTAATATGGAGGATGCTTCATGGGAAGATGCTCAACAAATGGTGAATCAATTTCCAGACTTCAATTTTAATCCTTGAGGACAAGGATGGTTTGAAGAGCAGGGTAATGTTGTGAGAATGGGCACATGAAGGGCTAACCAATCATTAACTACAAGCAAGTGGCAAGAAGTACAAGAAGCTAATTAACAGAAATAACTAATTGGAAGCTGAGCTGGAAGTGGTGGAAGCTAAATAAGAATTACGAGGGAAAATACATTTCAAATATAGGAGGGAAAGTTGGGTAATATGACAGCTGTAATAGAATAGATGGTGAGCTTGTATAAATAAGAAAGGCTGTATAGAGGAGGGCAGCTGGGGGGGAATATATCATTACTTCTGTAATCTTTTGTCTAAACAATCTTTTCTGCCATTTCTAAGTCTTCCATCTTTTCTATTTTTCATTCTGTATTCATTTTCTTAAGTGGGTGAATCTGAATTCACAACACCATACCAATCATGGAACAATAGAATAGATGTAAGGCAGTCTTTGGGGAATTCATACAAACACATGGAGTGCAAGCAACTGGAACAACCACTCAACCAAATAAATTGGTATTAGCTTCAGCATTCGAAAACATTACCTCTTGATTCGGAGAAGTATAATCCAATCACCAATTAGATTTTGAAGTCTGAAATTGTGACAACTTTGTATAAATTCAGTCGCTTCGATGGCTCTTTGACTAATTTGTTTCGGTTGCAATACTGAGTAGGAAATTCTTCACATCTCTCTGTTAGTTGGATTCTTGGATTGGGTGTAATTCGACTTCGACTGTGAAATTCCGAATTCTTTCATGACAAATAAGGAAAGTGTTGTAAATTGTTTTAGGTTGTGTTTCCCGGTGACGTCCAAGATGGTTAAATTGGTTAATACTACTGTGCCTGTATCTCCCTCTCTTCCTCCCTCCCCAGCAGTGAAAATTAAATTTTGTAATATTATTACTAAGTACTAACCCCGTAAAATGAACAAACACCGTTTTGTTCGATTAAAAGTTACATTCGAGCTCGACTCTAAATATAAATAATTTAAATATGAACAAATTTTAAAGTTTAATAAGTTATTCATATTCGAATCATATTCGTTCGAAAAAGAATCTCAATCAAACCATATCTGACTCGACTCGGTTCATTTATACTCTCAACTATTACTACCCAGAGATGGCTAATCATTTTTATTAGACCTTGTTTTTGGTTCATTTATACTCTCAACTATTACTACCCAGAGATGGCTAATCATTTTTATTAGACCTGGCAAAAACAAGTTCGGGTCCGTGGGTCGGCCCGCTCGGGCTATGGGTTTTATTATTTCAGCCCATGTAAAGCTGGGCCATTTTGGCCCGGCCCCGACGGCCATGCTTGTGAGGGTTGAACACAAGACCTCCAACTTATTAAATAAGAGTTAAACCAACTTAGCTACAACAACTACTTGTTTGAGACTAAATTTTTTTAGATCAAATTAATCTCAACCTCTTATATCACTATTATTTTGTAAGCATATATTTTTAATCAACTTACATTTTATAAACGCAAAAAAATATATTTTTTCATTAATTAAGAAATAAATATTCATGTAAACATACATTTGGTCCCAACCTAATATTATAATGAAACTAATATATGAATAAGTGATAACGGTGCTTACTGAACAATTATGTTGTTATTGGTAAGGTATAATAGTCGTCCAAACGTTAATCATACAAATGTTATCCTAAAAAAAGAGTCCATTTGCCTCTCTTTTTTGTTTCAAAAAAAGAGTTTGATTTGTTTTGTTGTAGCATTAACAAACATATTTAACTCATGAAGCTAAGGGAACTTGAATTTTACAAAATTATGACATAAAAAGATTGTGTAAAATAAATTTTGCAAAAAAAAAAAATAAATAAGGCAAAAGCCGCCGGGCCGGCCCGAGTTAGACCGCGGACCGTAATTTTTCAACCCATGAAAAGCCGGACTGTTTTGGCCCGGCCCAAAAACAACCCGGCCCGCACCCGGCCCGCTCATTTGCCAAGTGTAATTTTTATCAATCGGGTTTGTTACACTTATAATTTTATATTTCTAATAATTAAATATTCAATAAAGTATCAAAATTTCCACTAATTAGATGACAAAAAAGAGGTGGTTCTGAAATTTTTATTTAGACACAAATATCTTTTGAAGTCAACAGTGGCGGCGAAGCCACATAGAACTTGTTGAAAAAAAAAAAAATTTATAATGTAAGGTAAAATTTGTTTTTAATAATTTGAAAATAATTATTATTTTTAATATTTTAAAAAAAAATTAAAATAATTTTAGAGTAATAATTATATTTAATATTTTAAAATAAAATATTTTTGAAAATAATAATTATGTTTAATATTTCAAAATACAATATTATTTTTTAAATATTTATTAATTTTTATATTTAAAATAAATTATTTTTAAAAAAAAGTTAAAAAAATAATTATCTTTCTAAGGAAAACATATAAGAAACTTTTATTCTTTTAAAAATGAGTAAAATTTCATAAAATATAGATTCAAAAAAAATTACATAAGAAAATAAAACATTATTTTTTTATAAAAAAATAAATTTTTTTCATTTTTTATGTAAAAATTTATTTTCAGAAAAATAAAATAAAAAATGTTTACTATAATTATATTCTTAATATTAGAATTTTTAAAAACAAAAAATAAAAATAGAAATTATAATAAAAAAACAGTAAAAAATAAATAAAAAATTTAATTCAATTTTTTTACAAATTAAATACAAATGTTTTAAAAATTATTATTATTTTCAGAAAAAAAAAATTAGAAACTTTTTCATTTTTTAAAAAATGAGTAAAGTTTTATAAAATATATATTAAAAAAAACTTTATTTTCATAAAACAATTTTTTTTAAAGATGTGTAAATTTTCATAAAAATAATTAAGATTTAAAAAAATTTACTTTAATTTTTTTTAATGTATATATTTTATTAAATTTTACTTTTTGAAAAAATAAAAGTTTCTAAAATTTTTTCCTTAAAATAATAATTATTTTTAAAACTTTTAAAAAATAATATTTTATTTTAAATATAAAAATTATTATTAATTTTAAAAGAATATTTTAATTTAAAATATTAAAAATAATAATTATTTTAAAAAGTATTTATTTTAAAATATGAAATATAATTATTATTTTAAAATTATTTTTAAAATAAATATATATTTTATTTTAAAATATTAAATATAATTATTATTTTAAAATTAGTTTAAAAATAATACTTTATTTTAAAATACTAAAAATATTTATTTTATTTTAAAGTATTAAAAATTGAGGTTGGGATAAACTGGGTCGGGTTGAGTCAAAATGAGTCGAGTTGTGGTCAAATCAGGTAGAAGGAAAATAAACACCAAAAAAATGTTACTTTAAGGACTTAATTGACGAAAAATGAACTTTAAAGACGATTTTGAAAGTGAATTGCAACTGAAGGGACAAAAGTGTGTTTCAGCCTAACATAAAGACTAAAGTGTAACAAACACCCCCTTATAGTAATGGTAATGACCGTCAATAGTATTCCATTTGGGCTCCAAAAATATATACGATCGTGCCTTAATATATGTCGTTTTAGTATTGTGTACAAATATTAAGAAAATGATTGTATATAATTAAATATAATATCAATTACCTATATGTTATTGTATTGAAAAAAGATAGTACTATTTATTGGACAGAAAATAGTGAGAGAGTCAAAGTTATATTTAATATTTGGGATAATATTAAAAACTAAGTAATTAATATTTAATTAAATTCTCAAACGACAAATATTAAAAGATAAAAACATTTCTCTAAAATGGCAATTTAAAAAAATACGAGGAAGTACAAATTAAGAAAGGGCAAAGGTGCAAAATTGTCCATGACGTTTTGGCCAAAATCCCAATTAGCACACGAACTATTTTTTTTTTCCAAAAGTATCGTTGACGTTGTAAAACGTAGTTCAACTATGTTCCTCCGGTTAAAAAAATTCCAGCTAGACAAATGGATGTCACTAACGACTGACATGTGGCAAAAATAAAATTTGATAAAAAAAATTATATATTCAATTCTTTTATTCTCCAACTTTTCTCTCTTTCTTCTCCCTCTTTTCTCTCTCTCTCTCTCTCTCCCTCCTTTCTTCTTCCTCTAAAGCTCTGCATAACTAAAGCTCTCCATAATAGTAATGTTTGATTGACTAGTTAGTAGTTACTAGTTACTCGAACTCCATGCCCATCACTGATTTGTTTCATAAGTTTATTGTATATATAGCTAAACCATAAGTTTATCGTATATATATATATATATATATAAACCATAAGTTATTGTAGGGCAGATCAAGCATGGAGTGTGTGTATTATTAGCAAAAAAAAAAAATTGATGCCAAACATTTTTACTATAAGTCACGCCTTTATTTTAAATCATTTAAATTATAAGTAAATAGTTCCCAAACACCCTCTAAATGTAAAATAAAGATGAAACATATACTTGGAGCGGCAGGAGTATTTCTGTTATTTTTTTCTTCTGTTTTTTTTTTGGTTTTATTTGCTTGTTTTGGGTTAAAGTGCACTTGATGTATATGCTGGTTTAGTTGTATGAAAATTCATATTACAATCAGACTAGTTCAAGACTGATATATTCAATTAATATGCTCGGAGTAATCGATGGAGTCTTCTGTTTTTTGTATAATATAAATTGTAGAATGTCTCAAAGATCTTTGTATTATTATTGGAATTGTTTAATGCAGTAAAGGGCCGCCCTATGTTCAAATTATGAGATTTATTTGAAAATTGATGTGTTAACTAATAAAATTAAAGATATGGAGCAAGTCAATTTTTCCTGTGGAAACCTAATTTGGCTATTAGTGATATATCTTGAGTAGGATTAGTATTCTCAGCAATTGGTAATGTTGGTACGAGGAGAAAATGTAGGGGGATAGTTTGGAATCTTTTTCTACCAATACAGCCAAATATATAGCTGGAGAATTGCATGAACATGTCATAATGAATAAGATCCTCTTTTTCATTTCAAATTTGGAAATGCTATAGGTTAATCATGGATACCTTCTGACTAATTGTTTAAATGAACCGAGTCGAGTCGAGCCGAGTATTGAGTTGCTCAGATTTTGTTCACAAAGTATATTGAGTATAAAATAAGGTTTAATTGAGGCTTATTTAGCTACCTACCTAGTCGAGCACGATTCCGAATCGAGACCGAGCAGTTTGAACTTTTTAAACGAATATAATCCGAGTATCAATAGAAAATTACAATTTGAGGAGGTTCGAGTAATTTATCGAACTTTAAATTATTTGCTCATATTTGACTCATTTATATTTCGAGTCAAGCTCGAATTAAATTTTTAATCAAACGAGTACAAATCGAACCCAAACTGTTTGCTTATTTTAAAATCTTATTTCTGACTCAATAATATAGCATCTCTGATCTCTCTATGTTAAAGATTATGTTTTGAATCTTACTGGTCTTTTCAAAGACTTGTCATAATCATCAACGGTTGAAATTACTACAACAAAAATGTTATTGCCAGAGCAAATATATATCCATTTAACGTCACTTAAAGTGACATTTATTAAATTAGTCTCATTATATCATGCATGGCAGCATGCATGGTGAAATACGTAGACTTGGTCTTAATAGGATAAATGAATTTGTATTAAAATTCTTGGTCATACAGGATAAATAATGACTATAAACGAGCAAACCCCTAGAGACATGTACTTAATTTTGCTCTGCTTTTTCTGATATTAGTTTCTGTATATTCTCATGTGATGTTTTTCGATATTCATTAATTATCAAAATGAAGGCACAATTATGAGTTTATAACACAATTAATTAGCCGGCTAATCACGGATTGATACCATTACCAAATGTTGAACAAAAAATTAGTTTGATAAGCCAAATTAGGTATATATCAAGTTAAAGAATACTCCCTCGGCTCCTTAAAGACTGCAGTTTTAGCAAAAAACACACAAACCAATAAATGGGATAAAATGACAAAGCTAGCCTTATGTGTTCATTAATTATGTGAAGAGAGAAATTGTTGGTGAACGTAATAACTCTTTGCTGCAATAAATTAAAACAAGAGCATATTTGAAAAAAACATACAAAAATTATATTGGGTTCTTAAAACTGTATTCTTTAAGAAATAACTTTTTTTTCTAAAACTGTCGTCTTTAAGGAACGAGCTGAGTAATAAGATGCTTTTTTATTGTACACATTGTTGTTACGCGCTAATTGGGTGGAGGAGTTGTTCACTACGCATGTTACTAAATAATAATGACCGATGAGAAATAAATATTTTTTATAAAATAAAATAAAATAAAAACACACGAGGAAATACTCCAATTGGCAATTGCTATTGTGTGCAAGGATTATTGCTATACTTTTCTCATCTTGTTTATTTATATTCAAATTAATTGGTAACTTGTTACAAGGAATATTGATCATTTTGTTAATGTGAGAAAAAAATTAGTTGCTTTCTATCAGGAAAAAGTGATAAATAAAATCCCAAAATTAGTAGTTTATGAATTTGAAAATTCATATATACTAGCTAGAGAAGAACTAATCTGTAAAAAAACATGCTTAGGACTGAATTATTTGTCTTAATTTAATACTATTTTAGACTATTTAATCTTTTGACGAGGGACTATTAATCCCTTAAAGTGAGACTATTAGTCTCATAAAATCATTTGATAGCTTAAAATTTGGAGAACTGTTAATTCCCAACTTATCATGAGATTATTTATTAATCTCTCATAAATAACTTTAGAAATGAAAAAAAAAATAGGTCATAAGATTATATTTTAGAGGACTATTAATCCCCTGGGAGAAAATAGTCTATAATAATGTTAAATTAAAATAAATAGTCTAATGACAAGTATATTTTTTTCAAACAAACATACCACAATATATTGCATTGATTTAAAAATTGTAAATGTATTTGCCATGTAGTTATTCCCCAAAAAAAAAAGCTTTTTTTAGTTTCTCTTAAATCATTTTTTTAATAAACAGTAAAAAATTTATTACTGAAATAAAATTATAATCCAAAATACTTGGATTACGGTAGAATATAGTCTCTCTTAATCTAATAAATATTTGGCCGTAATCTCCCATGCATGCAACCCTAGCTAGACCGCAGTGCACATTTTGTAAAATTATAAGTGTATTTGTTTGTGAGCAATTTTTACTTCTAGACTAAGAAAGTGAAATTAGTTTTAACCACCATTACTGCAATACCAAATTTATATTAGATAAAAATGCTGAAATACAAGAGTAAATATTTCGAATTAGCAATACAAAGAACATGAATATTCATAGCTTAATGTGAAAAAAGAAGAACAAATTTAATTAGACTAGTCTCCACTCTTAAGCCATGATCATCATCATCATCATGAGTGCGCCAAATGGTAAAGCAATCCATACAAAATATGTAGAGGGAGCAAATCCAGTTGCTGCCGACGTAGAGCTACTGGGAGAAGGTGAAGCCGCCGGAGATCCCACCTGAGCTAATACCGTTATCGCCAGCTTCTGGTTTCCGGTTGTACAATGGCTGCCAACACTGCATATATACCATTTCTTCCCTTCAGATGCTAAGGTAATCACATCATTACCGGTGGTAAGACCAACACTTGTCGCCGCCGGTTTTGTGCAATTTTGGAAAGAAGCTAAATCCACCTTGTGAACATTATGGACTCCCTGTGGGTACTTAAAAACTGCACAATAATATTTTTTTATTAGATGCTTCAAAATTATTTTGAGAAATATCAAGGTGACCAGATCTCTTATATAAGTATATTTTACAAATTCTTATATAAAATGCAATTTGTTTTATAGATAGTCGTCCAAATGGACTGTCTATTTGAACGGTTTGAAATCAGGATCCAGTTAGTTGTGGTTGTCAGGACTATATATATATATATATATATATATATATATATATATATATATATATATATATATATATATATATATATATATGATCCCTTTCTCCGACGAAACTTAAGTAGTGAACCAAGAACGAATCGGCTATAACGACGGTTTTTTCAATAGCTATAGCATGCAAAGCCGACGACCTAGCTATGACGACGGTTCGAACCGTTATTATAGCTCAAAAAATCGTCACTATAGCCAGTTCGTTCTTGGTTCGCTATTTAAGGTTCGTTGGAGAAGGAGACCGTGTATATATATATATATATATACGGTCAGGCTCTCCAACGAACTATAGGGAGTAAACTAAAAATGAACCGTTAGCATAACTAACCGGTTTTTTATGTCATAACGACGAAAAAAACTGTCGCTGCAATAGATTCATTTTTAGTTCGCTTCCTATAATTTGCTGGAGAGACAGACTCTATATATATATTATATATAATTTACAACTAGTAGAAAGAGAATGAAAATGAAGAGATCGATTAAGTAACATACTAAGTTTATCGCCTACGTGGAATTGTTTGTCTGCAGCCCATGTTCTGTAATCAAAATTGATGGTCCAACCCTCATCATCTCCAACCAAAAAATCTGTTGCCAAAGCTGGAGTAACCACAGCTGCAATTAGAGCTAGTGCAACCAAGAATTTGTTTGAGGCCATTGAGAAAATTAATTAAAGATGATCAAATTGGTTGCAAAAGCTTTCTTTAATTTTCCCTCAACTGTTTTTGATCAGGATGCTTAAGGATGGTGGTCTAGGGTACCATTTATAGAGATTTTAACGCGAGTGATTAGCCGGCTACTGTCGGCATGGCACTTTTTTGTGGCCATATGTCACTAATAAGAATGCATGGTAAGTTGGCCATATATAATATAATAAGTAAAATACAAGCTTATTTAACTAATTAATTAATTATTTAACAGTTCACCTCTTAATGTATCTTAAGAGCTCATATCTTTGTATTAAGAGCCCACATCTTTGTATTAAGAGCTCATATTTTTGTATTAAGAGCCCACATCTTTGTATTAAAAGATCCTCTAAATAGTTAAGATACAAATATGAGTCTAAACTATTCAGAGAACGTCTTAATACAAATATGTGAGTTGTTAAGATGTATTAAAAGGTGGACTGTTAATATGCATTAAGATGTAATCAAACACCACCGAGAATTCCTGAAACTTATACCTCTTTCTGGAATTTATATTCTTATTTTTTTGATTTTATTATGGAGATTAATATAACAAAAACATGCATTATGACTTGACAAGTTTTAGCTTCAAAACCTTGTGAAATGTTTTTGACACATGCATTACAGTACTGTAGATATTTTAATTCATCACCAACTCATTTATGGTTGACAAAATTTGAAATTTTGTAATTAAATTTGATGAGAGATTTCATAAACAAGTATCAAGATCAATTTTCATCAATAGAAGGGTGGTTATTTTCTTTTTCTTTTTCTGTTAATTGAAAATCTGATGGGTAGTTATTTTCTTTTTCTTTTTTTTGGTGGTAATAGTTTATTATTATTATTATTTTGAAACAATCATAGTGAACCTCTTGATTCCATGGGGCATAAACCCTACCCTATGCTTTCCTTATTTCTTCGACTCCCCATGCCTAAAACCCTGGACTTCAAAATTCCCAACCAACTTGACCTACATAACCTTTATATGTATGACTTCTTCCTCCTTAATATAGTGCCCGTGAAATGACGTACAGGAAAGCAAATTTTAGGGCCGTTTGTTTAAGACTGAATACATCTGAATGGTTGAATGGTTTAATCGGTCAATCATTAATTGCATTTATTTTGAAAAAAAAATCGTCTGAATGGCTAAATCGGTCAAATGATTGAGCTGAATAGCTAAATCAAATTTTTTTTAACTAAATGAGAATCTGGATAAAGTAAAAAAATTTAAAAAAAAAGTAAAAAATTTAAAAAAAAAAATATTAACTATTATATTAAGTCATATTAAATAAATTTACAATAACTTTGAATTTTTTCAGAGGGGTAAAATAATAAAATTATGTCATTCAGATGTTTCAGACATGTTAATTATCAAACAATTTTTTTCATTCAGATTCAGATTCAGCTCACTCAAATTCAAATTCATTCAATTTTTATCAAACACCCTCTTACTCATTATTATACAACACAAAATGACTCATATTTTTTTATTTTCCCATATACAATTTAAACCCCCAATTTTTCCTCTCCCTCACGAGATTTCCCTCCAAACAGTCAGTTTTTGACATAAGAAAGTACTGGTTCCTATTCCACCACCACTCTCTATATAAGCTCTTTTTCTTTCTCTCCTCTCGTGATTCTCCCCACATTGAAACACATAGTACCATATATATATATAACACCACAAAACACCTAACAACCAGTACCATAGCAAGGGTTTTAGCTTAGGCTCCTTTTGTGTTAAATGAGCAAAATGGACATGAAAAAAAGTAGCCAGCTTTCACCAAATATTCATTTTCTTGATATTCATGAAGTTGTTCCTGAAGAAGGAACGGCGACAGCGGCAGAGAAAAAGCCAGAGAAGCGTCGTGCTACCAAGGTTCGAGAGATGAAAAGGCAGCAGCACAGGAGTTTCAGCAGGCAAGTCTCGCTGGAGACGGGCGTCTCGGTGCTGAACAGAGCCAAAAATGAAAGGACTGCACTCCCACGAAGTGGAAGAAGTTTTGGAGGCTTTGGTGAAGCTCAAAGAATCGGTGTTAATGAAGGAAGGAAAGGAGACTTCCACATCTTTAGGACAAAATCCACACTTGGTAAGCAGAACTCACTGTTGCCTTTGCGGAAGGACTTTCAGAAGAATGATGGTGGTGGTTCTGATGGAGCTGACGAGTCTCTTAACAAAAGTGTTCCGGCTGGAAGATACTTTGCAGCTCTTACTGGACCTGAACTAGATCAAGTGAAGGTAAAAAAAGTAAATAGTTAAGATGTTAGATCAAAGGTTTTCTTACTGGACCTGAACTAGATCTCAAGTGATCAGGTACTTAAGATTTGGACACAACTAAATAACATATACAATTATTTACAATCCTTGTTATACCCTCTACTTACAAACACAAAATAATAGTCATAAATAAATAATTAATGATGAGTAAAATAGTAACCTAACTGTAAATCTTAAGTTTTTCTTTTCCTTCATGAACTTAAGAAACAACACAACAGAAAACGACTACTTTCTTTTCTATCCAAAACTCAGAAACACTAAAACTTGGCAAAGGCTTCTGAAAAGTTCCTAGTTAAGATATTAAGTACCAACATTAATTTGTATGCAGGACTCTGAGGACATTCTACTTCCTAAAGATGAGATATGGCCATTTCTTCTTCGGTTTCCAATTGGTTGCTTTGGTATCTGTTTAGGCCTCAGCAGCCAAGCCATCCTATGGCGAAATCTCGCTACAAGCCCCGCTACCAAATTTCTCCGCATTCCACCAAACATCAACCTTGTCCTGTGGCTGCTAGCCGTAGCAGTCCTCCTTTCAGTCTCCATCACCTACATCCTCAAGTGCATTTTCTATTTCGAAGCTGTTAGAAGAGAATACTTTCACCCCGTCAGGGTCAACTTCTTTTTCGCCCCGTCGGTTGTCTGCATGTTCCTAGCAATTGGAGCCCCACCTATGATATCACCAGCAAAACTCCATCCTTCCATCTGGTGCGCCTTCATGGCACCATATTTTTTGCTTGAACTCAAGATCTATGGCCAGTGGCTCTCGGGAGGTAAGAGACGTCTCTCTAAAGTGGCTAACCCGTCTTCCCATCTATCGGTGGTGGGGAACTTTGTGGGGGCAATTTTGGCTGCTAAGGTTGGGTGGCAGGAACCGGCAAAGTTCTTCTGGGCAATTGGGTTTGCACATTACATGGTGCTGTTTGTGACACTATATCAAAGGTTGCCTACAAGTGAAGCACTGCCTAAGGAGCTACACCCTGTATATTCTATGTTCATTGCTGCTCCTTCAGCTGCAAGCATTGCTTGGGAAACTATTTACGGTGAATTTGATGAAGTGTCAAGGACTTGCTACTTCATTGCATTATTTCTCTATGTTTCATTGGTTGTTCGTATTAACTTCTTCACTGGTTTCAGGTATATTTCCCAACATAACAAATAATCGGTACAAATTATATTCTATATGCCTAATATTTATTTATTAATTATGGATATCAATATTAACTTATAGTTTCTAAAGGTTAGGCAAGTAGTAATTCAACAAAATTATGAACTAAAAATACTCTAGGTGCATTAGAGGATGAGTCACCACACATACGGTTTGTTTTTGATATCCCTAACCAAAAAATAAAGACCTAATCCCATTTTTATTAGGGATTTGGGAGGGATTCCCGAGCAGTTCTGATTTTTATGCTCCATCAAAACATTAAACTTATGAATCTAGGTCTCAGACAGATGTTGTCTACAATCTTATAAGAATTTTGTAGCTAATCATCAATCCGATTGAGTTTGCAGGTTCTCAGTAGCATGGTGGTCTTACACCTTTCCCATGACAACTGCATCATTGGCCACAATCAAATATGCAGAGGAGGTGCCTTGTTTCATAACCAAGGGCCTCGCGCTCTCACTATCATTCATGTCATCAACAATGGTGTCTGTGCTGTTCTTCTCTACCCTTCTTCACGCATTTGTATGGCATACATTGTTCCCCAATGATGTTGCCATTGCAATAACTAAAAGGAGGCACGGCAAGGAGAAGAAACCATTGAGAAAAGCTTATGATATTAGGCGCTGGGCAAAACAGTCTAATCTCCCATTTGTTTCAACCAATAAAAAGGACAATTCAGTTGACAAGGATTCTGATGGTGAGAAAGAAGAAGGATATGGAACCACTTAACATTAATATATCTCTAGTGGTATACGTCTGGCATTTGATTATCTAAGAAACCACTCGGTTTCTTAGCTCGTTGAAAATATGGAGATTATTAAGCAAGAGGAACACAAATCCAGTAAGAACAGGGTAGAATTGTAGAGCAGTTGACAACAAGCGAAGATGGAACTACTGAAGGTAAAGGATGAATGTTATAGATAGAAAAGAATATTCTTGGGGGAGGCCATCTTGTTGGTTATATATATAATCTATAGAAAATAACATTCTGAGAAAGGAAAAAAAGCCAGCTTGTTGGCTATATATATAAAAGAACATTCAGACAGAAAGAGGCAGCTAAATGGTTATAATAATATTCGATTTCATTGTCGTTCAAATTTCTAACAAGAATTGAAAATAAAAATAATAATATACTTGATATTAGAGTTTTTAATAATATATAACAGAACTTTTTTTCAGAATGGTTTTTCTTTTCAAATTTTATATTAATATAATTTCCAAACATAGCGGAAAGGTGATTTTCATTGTACTGATTTGATAGAGGTAATGGATGAGATAAAGTAGGGGGTCATAACCAATTCACTCTGCAAATTGGAAGTACAAGCAACAATTTTGTCATTCAAGTAAGATTTTTATGAACATGTAAAGGTCATCAGCATACAGCCATGATACATATAACGAAAGATGTTTACCATGACAAGTTAAAACAATCTTTCTGTTTTGTGAGCATTAGCTCAAAACATATTCACAGCAGCACACAATCAAGGATACTAAGATTTGCATTGCTCAATAAAACCAGTTATATCACAAGCAGTAAAGAAAAAACTGAGAGAAAGAGAATGTTTGCAACTTATTTAACTTTTATTGAGAGACTGAGGACTGTAGAAACAGATTTGACAATTCAACCCGAAATTCCCTTCTTTTCTATACACCTTTTCTTTTCATTTTTCATTTTTTTGAGATAGTATCAGTATATTTTGGAGTTAAAAAGTAGTAATACCAAGCTTAGATGTGGACTTCTATGGTTCACATATACAGTCAAAAGAGCTCACCAGTTTTTGTTAACTGATGATACAAAAAAGTGTACACCATCTACAATTCTTCCATCTTACTCTTACCGGATGCCTGAGCCGCTGTTGCATCATATCAAAATATCAATTTTTGTAAATGCCAAGAATTAGTCCATTACACTTGCTCCACGTACCTGCTTTAGCTAGGCAAGGCACCAATTTTAGTAACGCCTCCAAGTGATGGAATCTGGTTAACCTTGAACCTTGGTGGTTTCTCTTGAACCAAATTTTTTACCTATGCAGAATTTGTGATTGGTGATACTAGAAAGATATTTCAACTAAATCTAATTGTCTAATTTAAGAAATAGAAAGAGATCATTAGACGCAACATGAGTTTTATGGAAGGTTCCATTCTTACCTCACTTTCTTGTTGGAAGGATCCGACTCTATTCTCTTTTGAGCCCTTATACCAAATAATATTATAACTCCATAAAGTTAGAAGATTGAACTCGAAGTCAATAAGACATGTTTTATTTTAAGATGAACAGGAAGTAGAACCTTTGCGAATGAACAGGTAGGCCGAGGTAATTTTAACAAAGATCCGGGGTTTGGTTGGAGTTCAGGTGTCAAAGTCAGCTACATTAAACCAAAGCATAATATGAGTCATGAAAGAGTTGAAAACATAATTTTAGGAAATTAAGAAAAGATAAATATTAACTTGAAAATAGCATTGGACAACTTGAAGTAATTTGCTGAAGCATATTTAACAGAGATATTGCTTTATATTGGTCATAAAAATCAAAAACTGAAAACAAAAAACGTAATTAAGTTGGAACTAAGTAGACGTGTAAAGTTTACCTTGTTAAAAAGTTCTGTTGGTGGATCACGTTGAACCCTCCGTTCTGTATGTAAATTATATTCCTGTGATAAAGCCAAAACATGATGGTACAAAAGATCACAAGTTCAAGCAACTGTGAAAAGTAAAACAGTAAAATCAGAAACCCGGCTGAGAATTACCATTGGTACTGTGGTTTCCCTCTTGTTATTTCGGAAAAATCCAAGGTCTCCTTTACTGGAAAAAATCTGCAATTAGGGACAACACATATTCAATCACCTTCAGAATTTCCTATAGACATTTGTCACATTTCCAAAGAATAAATTCCACACTAAATAGTACAGACTACCTTCTTGTTAAGAGGTAGAGCTTTAAAATTGTGAGCTATTTCACATCCCTGCGGCTTTGGAGCAGCCACAATATTTGGCCTGACAAGAGACGAGAATGTTTTAACTAAATAAAAATCTTCCAAGTCAACATACAATGTCAAATCAAGCAATAATTGAATGATCTATCCTAATAAATTGGTTTTCTATACAAGCATCTGTAATAGCCCCTCCAACGGCTCTAAAATCTATCACTTCATTAAATAAAAAATATTAATTAATCTTACAATAGCTATGAAATTTAAACATTATAAAAGTTGAACACCAGAATATGGTCTTCACTATGACTAAGTGCCCATTAAGGTACAATTATATTGGAGAAAATACAAACTCCTTTGAGTTGGAGTTATAAAGGTTTTGCAAGATGGAAAATAAACTGCATCAAAAAATGATATCAGGATACTTTAGAGTAATTTCAGAAAAAAGATATAAATTACACTGGTATCATAAAATTTCAGAAATTTAAAATAGAATGCCTTCGATGATAACCACAAAACTATAAACAAGTAACCCTTTAGATAATACCATTGATGTAGTAAGAAGGATCTTCTAAGATTCTACCTTCTGGGGTCTCTATTGCTACATTCTGCAATTGATCCAGCACAAGGTTGATGCAACACCTGAAACAGTGCAATGAAATCCATGAATGATAAATAGGGAATCACATAACAGATGACTCAGATAAGAATGTGAATCATTATCATGTATCTGCTATGACACACTAAACTTATTTCCTTGCATTTATTTCTTAATCTTCCCAACCATTTTTTTCTAATTACTTGTTAGGCATTACCTCGTGCAACAAAAAATGAGAACATGCACACTATTTGTGCTTTTGCATAATAGTATATATGCATTAATTTTAACAAGTATAACATTAGAATTATTGCAATGAACCGAGTATGATGGAACTGCAGAATTGTGTTGCATAGCCCTTTCCGATGTTTTTAGGTGAAACTCCTGAAGAACAATGGAATGAAGGAAAAAGTTAGCCACTAAAAATACAATAGTGAATACATTTTTAGAAGAATATTTGACATTCACAGTTATCCACAATAAGGTGAACTTGATATAGGGAGGCAAGACATTTAGATTATGCACTTGCTTGAAAGTCTGGTAACCGTGGAGTGCTTCTTTTTGGAAGTATCAGTGAAGGAGCATCAAGAATCTGCATGTTACAAACAAAATACCTGAGTTGAATAAATAATTTAAAGCAAGTATTGTACAAAAAAAAAACCTTTTTATTCCCCACTTTTACCGACCTTTCTGTTCAACGGAAGAGCTCTAAACAACGGAGCGGTTGATGTCTCTTGTTCACGTTCGCTACTAACTTTTGGCCTGTAATCAGGACAAATAAGGTAGCTAGTTATGGAAAACCATGTTTATCATGGCAATGATGATTATGAATGGCAGCAGGAACACGTAAAACAAACCTCATCCTCTGTGCTCTGTGAGCTGTTTTAAGGTCAGGCTGTCTTGGAATAGTAAGCCGTAACTTAGCATGTGCTGAGTTCCCACCAATATTACCAACCTGCAAGACCATCCAACAATATTTTCAGAGCTTGGGACAAATCCCAATAGTCTTCTTGGCTCAATATTCTTTGCTGCCCCCGCTTCCTCCTTGTTTCTCAACCAATCACCCTCTCGCATTCCCAGTTCCATATTTTTATAAGACATTAGCCTAATGTGACTGGAATATTTGCTTATCCAAATAATAGTATGCTCTTTAGTGTATAATTTGTGCATGTTTGTGAGTGTGTTTGTGCCAAATATTGTTTCAGGCTCACCTATTAACAGGTCAATAGGATTAGTGGACAAACAATCAATTTTTTCTTGGATTACCTTAGTATTCAAACTTTAAAGAAATAACAAGAAGCAAAGACAATTCAAGAAATTGATGAACTGCCAGCATTATGCAATAATTGCGTGGAAGAAAATAGACGTATAAATCAAATGGCAAGCTCATGCTTCCAGAAGTAACATACCCTTTTAGGTTCCTTGTGAACTAAATGAGCTTGTTGATTTGTTTCAGTAACCTGTTATCCAGAAAAATTAGATGTTCAAGTGAAACTTTGGAAGCGGTAAACAATCAGAGATATAGGTGCGTGTTGCATTGCATCTGATACTAAAATTAACACACACACACACACACAGATGGTAGAAAGTAGATTATGCTTTGTGTGTGCTAGCCATGTTTTTTTATTGTAAACAATTTAAGGTTGGATGTCCCTGCCAGACTCTGAGTCCCTCTGCTACTGCCAACATAATATGCTATTGAAGTTCATTACAGATGAACAATTAGTAAATTCTAAGAACATGAAGATTATGGTGACTCTTGACCTTACGCAGTTGACCTCCCTCAAGTTTTTGTCTCTTAGCAGCTTGACTGTCCAACGTGGAAGAATTATTTAAACTTTTCTCCTTGTTCTCGAACTTCAGAAACCTAACACTTGCAGGTAAACAAGTAATCACAAAATAAGCATGGGGCCCAGATAAATTAGTATTGTGTTTCTTTGTATGTTGCCAAACAAGCAATGCCAAACAATTAAGACATGGGATGCGTAAATTATTTGTATTGTAGTAAATAATTTGTTTTTCAAGTCTTGAAGAATACAACGGTAGAGTGCTAGATAAAAAAACATATGTTGTATTAGTACTGGCAGCTGCACTAACTTACCAAAGTTGGCAGTTCTCAAACCCATGCTATGCAGAGGGGAGGGGGGGGGGAGGAAATCAAAGAATATGGAGAGATTTCACACCTGAAAAAAATATAAAAAGTAGTCACCTGGAATCACCCACTTGATGGGATCGACTTTGTTTGGCCAATTGGCTTGCTGTCGGCTTCATTAGAGTTGAGGTCCTCGGGACAGATGGTTTAGCAGTGGTATTTCGTTTAGCTTTTGACTCAATCATATGATTATAAAATGTCAAACCTACAAAGAATTAAGAGAAAAATGAAAAACGAAGGGAAAAATTATTCCAAATGACTGGGAGATCCTAGTGTTGAAGAGAATTAAGAAAGCTGAAATTTAAATAATCATCAAAGGGAGCAAAGATTTAAATTTTGAAGAAAACAAGTGATATCATCCCACAAGTACTTTAAATTATCAGTTAATAACTCATATCACCTGTCGGTATACAATGGGTTTGATTAAAATTTGGCAGAATACAACTCTTTACGTCAACAGAAATCCTTCCGTTTATCCCTTCATATTCTGCAAGAAAACTATAATGAATGAAAGTATCCAGAATAGCAATATCACATGTATCCAGAATTTCCTGGGTTATGAGTAATTAGATCGGACTTGACAAGGACATCAGGGATTTAAAGTGGAGGAGATTGTTATACTCCAATCCCAAATCGGAACATATGGGTTTGATTAGTGTGTGTAAGCACTACAACCAATAGTACCAACTTGTCACGACCTTCTGCGTAGGTCTGTGGTGAGTCAAGATCCCCAACACAATAGGTGCTCTTAGTCCAGCGAATTGAGCTTTATTCTAAAATCCGGTTTGTGTTGAGTAGTTACACCCACCGCCTAAAGGCTATACAAGAAAAAGTAATAATATAAAAACCCAGGAGCTCCCAAAAATAATCACAAAAGGTTCAGCCCCCTATAGAATATTTCCCAAAAAAAACATGAGAAAAACCATAGACCCCGGACAAGCTTTACAATCAAATAAGAAAAGTTGAAATAAAAAAGACCCTGTATAAACTTCGTTAAGCAAGGAGAAGAGCAAACTTAAGCAGAAATCAGATATAAACATTGCAGTTATTTTGCAGGTTTATGACTGGGATGTCAAGAACACTGTTAAGGTAATTAGTACCAAGAACACTTGAGTCATTACGTGTTATTACAAAACCCATGCCTCATGGTGTTTGGCTTTGTCCATGGATATGCTTAACACCTAGAGACATCTAAAATATGTACTTCTTACTTTAAAAAATAGTGCTGATGGATTGACTACTGAATATGAGACTTAAAAATAATGTTTACGCACAAGCAAATGAGTGACGTCGAGGACTTATGCATCACAAGATATAGAGCCTAAGCCAAAATATTATCAAGTATAATCATTGATGAGAATGAAGGCCCAGGCATGGTAGAGAAATGGTGTTGGACAAGGTGAGGAAGACATGAAAGACACTTGAAGATTCCATATAAATGCCAAGCAAGATGTCAAAACTCAAAAGCCATAATCCTAAGACGTCGTATTGCCTTCATTATTTACCTAAGAGCAGCATGACAAATTTTCTAAGCAAATTAGGCTAACTCAAATATTTATCTTAATTGACGCAAAATAGACATTTTTTGTATGATTGGTAAAATCATGTCGCAACAATTACATTGGTCTGATGTGCCCCAATTACCATCAATTTGACACAACTAAGTACTCCTACCTATTATCTGTATTGCTTCCTTCGTTTCCCTATAGTTCTTCTGAAGGTACTTAGTTGTTAACTTAAAATTTCTTATATTATGAAGAAGTGCTGCTAGTCTCTCTAAAAGTTTTGTCATAGGGTTTAGACTTGGCCAACGTAACAACAATTCCCTCTCATAACTCATGAGGAACGCTTCTTGAGTGAACAATATCATAACTCTAATAGGACACTGTCATTTTGCAGAGGATATCAAAAGCACTGTATACAGAATTGGTAAGGGAAACATGAGAAACAAAATACCATGGTAGGACAGAAAGACAGAATTTTACAAATTAATGCTATGTACAAGAATTTCAAGTCTAAATAGAAAGGGTATAGTAATTTCACAGTGCAAAACAAAATTAGTAAATGCACATTAGTGTATGGAATGAACAATAAAAGCCAAGTCAGGAAAGCTGGCTATACTTTTGCTCAAGAAAGACTTTTTCTTTAAAATTGGATGACTATCCCCTTCATATAAACTAAATTCACCAAGAAGTTTAGTAATGGAATAAGAAAAAAAAACTTTTCAAACCTCTGGTTATAATAATATATACATAAGGTGCAAGTTTTAGATGCATATATTGGATGTAATCCTTCAAAAAATACAAATTTCTTTCCTGACTGATGATGCTATAATGTCTTTAACATAACGCAGAGTAGAACATGAGAAAACACTATCACTTCAGCATGCTAAATCAAATTGTACCTCTGTTACTCATGTCCATTGCAGAAATTTCTTGGTCCACCCCAATATTTTCAGGCACGGCCATGCTTTCCAACTTTTTATTTTTCGGAGAGGTGGTGACATTTTCCATTAGAATATCCTTTCTCAAAAGTAACTTTTTAACCAAAGCTGAAATACATAATAGATAAGAAAAAATGAAGAAGGCGAGAAACACCTGCGAAGCAACAATATCAAGTATTGAACTCCAAAAATATGAAATCCCAGCCTAAAAACATTTAGCAGGAGAGCAATTTTCTAACCACAAATGAAACCCCAAACAAATTAAAAAATAAAACCCACAGTCAGTCCCATTCCAAGCCCCAATTTTAAAAAAAAATAAAGAATGATTACTAAAGCTCGAGTGAATTTATAGTCTCACTATTTCTCAAAAATTGTTTAGTAAAATTTTATTAGTTTTAATAAATTTCCAATGAGGGTTTATTAAATTTCTAAGCTTATGATGCGAGAGAGTTGGCACTACGCACATTAGCTAAAAAAATTAGCACACTGGGGTAGTGGGATTCATAAAAGCTTCAAACATAGCTCAACATTTGATTAAACCGATTGAAAAAGATAGATATATTACCTAATAATAAAATCCAGAATCAAAGGAAAAACTTGAAGAGCGCCTACACCTTAGGGTTTAAGTATAAAATCACTTACGGGAAGGTGGATAAGTTCCGGCGGATTCGAACCACAGCTCAGCTTCACGAGCCTCAGCCAACGACTCCTCACGACTGAAATCAAAGTATTGAGCCGCGTCGAACTCGTAATCAGGATCGATTTCTACGGCCGTGAACGTAAGCATTACCATATCCTCCATTTCTTCGTCCATTTTCTCTCTCTAAAATCACTGGTTTTTCTGGAGCTCCAAAAGATGAGAGTTTTGAAAATGCAAAAACCCTATAGATTGAAAATGCCAGTACTTTGTTTGATCACAGAGAACGGCGCACAATAGCAAGAGACGAAGATAGTATAGATACAAGTGAGTGTATCTATAGGCGGATGAAGAGAAGAGAAAGGACAAAATTGGTAATAGCGCCGAAGCTCTGACGGATCCGAAATTTGAATAAGTGGGAGGTCCGAGTAAGGGAATAAATTTGTGACGGAAATGCCCTAAAGATTAGTAGTATTCAATTCTATTGGAAAACGAGAATTAGTTTGTCGGGGTCAGAGCTCTGTTTCGGGGCGAGGAAGTCTGTCTGTCCGTCTGTCTGGATAATTCTGAAATTTCGGCGCAATTTGAGTTTTAACCTTGAGTTATAGGCGAATTGCGAGATTACCCCTAACGGTTTTATTCGTTTGTCAGGTCATAAAGCTCGTGATAAATTGGCCCACACACAGCCAATTCAAAAATGGATAAGATATATCTAATTTATGCAGTATCAATTTTTACTCGCCATTTTCCTCTTCCTTTTAATTTCTGTTCCCACTCGTAAGAATTTTTAATCTCCATTCACTACCACCACCACTACCACCGTCACTCACCACCATCACCACTATCATTGTCACTTACCACAATCCATTATAGTATTCTAAAAATTGTAAAGCGCCCAAACATAAGCGTTTTTCTAGGCGGACTAGTAATTTTCTTAGACAAACTTATTTTTTTAATTTTTTATTTTATATACTTGTTATACTATATAAAACATATACTATATGTATATTTTTAAAATTTTACATCAAACATTATCAAAAAAATATAATATTTGAAATCTTAACAAATTCATTTTAAGTATAATAGAGTTTTAAAGTATACGTCATATTATACTGAGACGTGTAAGATAAGGTTTTAAAATTCGGACCAGACTGCTGGTTGGACCGGTAAAAATCGAAACCGGTTCACCCAACGGTCCAATTTGGTTCATTGAATCAGTTTTGATCAAAACCTGCTGAGAACCGATGAATCGACAATCCAACCGGTTGATCTAGTGAACAATAACGGTTCACGTTTGACCGATTTGCTTCTTAAAGCCTTAAACATTAAAAAAAAAATATAATTTAATACTTAATAGGCCTTTCGAGTTTAGGGCTTCTGCAGCTGCTTTTCTAATTTCTTGCTAGGGCTTCTTCTTCTTTAGTGTTTGAGCTTCTCCTCTTTGTCTCTCACGGCACCAAAATCCCGGTGCTCTCATCTCCCATCGTCGCCATCTATCTCTGTCTCTCACTGTCTTTCTGTCTTGACTCGTGACCCTGCCCCTACCTCTACCTCTTCGGCTCTTCCCTAAATCGTCAAATTTTCTCTATATGTTTCGTATTTCATGTGCTATTTTACTCGATTGGCCGCTGTATTTGTCGAATTTTTAAGCATTTATATAGTCCATACAATTTATAAAATACACGAATTCATATTCATATGTTTATTGAACACGATTGTTTTTACTTAGTGAGCAATGCAACAGGATTTTGATATTTGAGCCGCCCGTTTTTTTGAAATTATGAAGTATTATTTTAATGAATATCGTGTAGTGTAGTTTAAAATACTTAATCGTGCTGAGTTTGACAAATCTGTAATTTTCATACTGTTATTGCTTTTGGTTTCTAGGTAAGAGTCAAAGAAACAGAGGAAAATAATTTTATTTTACTCTCGTGTTTATACTTTTTTTTTTTGCCTTTACAGTTTCTTTTTGAGAACTAATGGTTAGTTATGTTTATGGATGCTTTTTCTTAAGCACGGACAATCATTATTTAATTTTTAATTTATTTAATTATTTATTATTTATTACATACTAATGATGTTATTGGGTCAATAAATCACTGGTTGGACCAATGACTCATTCACCCGGTATTTTTTTCGGTTCGATGAACTGTAAAATCTTGGTGTAAGATTCTGCCTAAACGTGGTGCCTAGTCACCTAATTAAGATAGTAGAGAACCGTCTAAGGTTTAGACAACGGAGATTAATCGAACCTGAGTATGAATTTTTAGAACACTGATCCACCATCACCACCACTACAAACTAATACCTAGTACTACTAACCAAATCACAAATACCACTCCTATAATCCACCATGACTGTCACCCATACATACAAACAACAATAAGATCTAGAACCACCACTCAGTCCACCACCTGATTTTGTATATGATTTTTTGGCTTGAAATTAGATGACCGAAGGATTTGGGAAGAGACGATCAAGACATAGGTCTTGTCATATGCGTAATTAATTAGAGCAATTTTCAGTAAAGTAGACTATATCATGGACTATATTTAGTCCATATAATATCAATTTATGAGATAGTTTTTTAATTCTTACAACAGATGAACTATCCCATGGACTATAATATTAAAACATTATATTATATTTAATAAATTATAATTCACCAATCATTCTTCCACTCCCATTAAAATATATTAAAAATTGTAGTCCAGCAAAATCAAATTCCTTGATATAGTCTTTTGGATCCACCGAAAAATCTCCTAGACTATATTTAGATGGGAATTTATGTATCTCTTTTATGTATGTCTAGAAATTCTCTAAATTAAAATTTTGTTTCGGTTGATCGTATATGTTTGTTATCTTATATAAAACGGATTAGAATTTACTCCATTATATTTATTCTTCAATTTTCTTCATTACATATTCAGCGACACAAATATGATATTTAGCTACAAAATAAAATTCATCGCAAAATTAGGGACAAACAATCTGTGTCGCTAAATATAATTTTTGTGTCGCTAATTGTTATCGGGGAAATTAGAAGATAAGTGTAATTGAGAGGATCAAAACAAGAGAATGTGTAAAGGTACACAAATTAAATATGAAATATGTATAAATACTAGTTTACTCTTAAAAGTATATTTAAATGGGGTTTACTAAGTTTATAAAATATAAAAATTCATTACTATAGATAGAGTTCAAGGTAGAGAAGTTGAATGTGGTGTTTGTTTACCTCTTATTACTTTCATATCTGATTTAGTAAGAGGGTAAATCTAAATTATTAAAAGTTGAGATATAAATTTAAATTTTTCATCGTAAAGATTGAGATATAAATCTAAATTATTAAGAGTTGTCTCTTAATGAAAATTTTAAATTTATAGAGCCTCTATAAATATTGTACTCACTCCATTTCAAATTTTAATATCATTATTGATTTTTTAAAAGTCAATTTGAAATATTTTTAAATTTAAAATTAATATTTTTAAATTTAAAAGTCATTCAAATGTTTTATACTTTTTAGTTACCAAACAACTTTTTAAGTTTTGATGTTATTTCACTAGGTAATCTAATTTATTAAGATAGACAAACTATTCAAATCTTAATTACTCAATTTTATCAAACACCATCCAAGTCTACTTACGAGTAAAAGTGGTATTTATTTTATTATCTTTTCACTATTTTAATTTTTATAATTTGTATGAGATATGTACTTTAAATATATTTTTTGAGGACTGAGCAAGTGGTATTTATTATAGTGTGAAATTAGAAATATTAATTTTTTTTTAAAAAAAGACCATTTATAATATTTACTCTTAAATTTAAGTATCTTTATCTATCTAATATATAAAGTCGAGCACAGAGTCTGCGTAAACAATTTTGGGAAGATTTTTAACTTCCAGAAATGTCACTCAACTTTTAAAATAATTTCTGTTTTGTCTTTTTTATATTAATTTTTTAATATTTTTATTATGTCCTTCAAATTTTATAAAATTTTTATTTTGTCTCATAGGTGCGGCATTTTCTGTCATTTTTTTCTTGATTGAAAAAATTAAAAATTATACTAGTATTACCAATTTCACATGAGAAAGAAGGCCACCACTTTTGAAACTATAAATGAGAAATATATATGAGAAAAATGTAAGTACATAGCTGTGTACTGCACAGTAGGCTATAACGACGATTTTTCAGGGCTATAGCGATGGTTTGTCTGTCGCTATAAATAGAATATCTATGGCGACAGATAAACCCTCACTATAGCCTTAGAAAATCGTCGCTATAGCCTACTGTGTAGCTACACAGCTGTGTAGCTACATATAGCCCTATATATATATATAAGAGTCCTTCTACACAGACATTGGAATTGGACATTTTCAATTTATATTTTTTTTGATTTTTCTTGTGACTCCCAAAAAATGTATAGTATTTTTTTCAACCGGAATTTTTATAAAAAAAAGTGTTTTATGTGTAATTTGAATACATATACAAGAACAGTGTTGTACAGTCTGTTCAACACTGTTCTTGTATATATATTCAAATTACACCTAAAATATTTTTTTTTATAAAAATTCTAATTAGAATAAATACTATATATTTTTTGAGAGTCACAAGAAGAAAAAAAATTGAAAATGTCCAATTCCAATGTCCGGGTAGACTTGTTGATTTTTTAAGCTTCAAGAGATTAAAAAGTCAACGGTAAATTAATTACTAGAACGTTTGTACAACATTAGTAAACGACAAGTTAATTCAGGATTCAAATTTTGAAAGGAAGTTAGAAAAACAATCACTACTGCATAAATGAATATTTTGGTCTTATATAGGCAGACAATTGTTGTGAAACCTTAGTCATAGAGAGATACAAAGAGAGGGAGGCCTTTTAACAGTAAAGCTGTAAACGAGCTAAACAGTTCAGATTCGATTCGGGTTCGGTTTAAAAAAATACAAGCTAGATTCGGTTTCGTCAATAATATGATCCAAATCTAAGCATTAAAAATAGTTCGAATAAAAATATGAGTAGAAACTGAGCAAAGTTATAATCGACTCGTTTAAAATTCAAATTACTCGAATTCTTGATTGTGATTCGATACATACTCGATTGATATAGATTCGATTAGATGCTCGATAAATTCTCTTATAATATATACAAATTTAAATCAAATTAGGATAGTTAATTATTATTGTTTTGTTTCGTTTTTAATTTTAATTGTGATTTTATATTTGTAAAGTGTAATAGTAAATATATTTTCTCATTTTTAAATAAAATAACAAATTCAATTCATAATTATATTTATTATAAAACTAGTTATTATATGGATACTCGAATTCGAGCTTGAATTTGAAGCTCGCGAGTAGTTTGAATATGATTCGATCAGAGTCGGATCGAATTCGAGTAATAAATGTTCTAGTCGAGTCGAATCTGAGTATAATTTTTCAAATACAATTCGAATTCGAGTCGAATTCGAGTACAAATTTAACATTTCAGGTCGAATTCGAGCAGCTCTCTGTTCGTTTCGGTTCAACTCGTTTACACCCTTATTTAAGAGGGAAAGTTGGGAATCTTACCTCTGAAAATTTAGGGGTTATTTGATAAAATTGAATGAAATATTTTGAATGTATAAAAAATTTAAATGAGCTGAATAAAATAAAAATTTTGAATACAGAATAAAATAATGTGTTTGATAATTATCTGCCTAAAATATTTGAATACGTGTATTATCCTATTTTAATCTTATAGACTGCTATGAACAAATTTCTCTATAATAATAAATAAACAATGTTATATAAGAAAAATTAAATATAAATTTTTGAACAATCTTTGATGGAGTATACTATTAAAAATATAATTTTAAAAATAAAATACTAAAAAATATTAATAACATTCTATAGTACATAAAATCAAAACAAGAAACTACAACAACATTTATTAAATTGGCTATCCAATTTTTTTTAAAAAAAACAATAAAAAAATTCTGTACATAATAAAATTTGTTTACAATAGTAAACAAGATGAATATTGAATGTAAATTTTAATTGTCTATGATAGAATATAAGTAAAAATATCATTTAACATTACTTTTTATTCATTTAGCCACAAATTTTTGAATGAATAGTTCAGATACATTTAAACGTATTCATAATTTAAAAATTATTAAACAAACGGTCTGAATAACTTATTCGTTCAAATTCAGATTTATTCAAACTCACTGAGAAGTAAACAAACAAACGTTTGTTGGGATGGCAATGGATGAATTTAAATTACTGGCTTACTGCTGACAGGCAAGCCCCTTAGTTGGGATGTCAGTGGAGGAATTTAAATTACTTCTGACAGTCAATTCAAATACTAGCAGTAGTATATTAATACTATTGTACTTGAAAGAACAGAGTACAAAGATGTTCATTTTTGTTTGGTCAATTGCCAAAAATTAGTAATACTCATTGAAAAATGATATATATTACAAAAATTTATATCAATTTTTTTGTTATCAGGTATATCGAATGGTGATAAATTTTTTAAAAAAAGATGAATAATAAATGAAACCTTCATATAATTACTATCAATCACATATATTAATAAATTTAGTAATTATAATTCGGTATAAATTTTTCATATTATTCAGTTGGTGTGCCTAACATAAAGCTATGGTCTACTATTTTTACTTTTTACTTTTTACTTTTCAATTTTCAATTTTCAATTTTCAATTTTCGTACCTCTCTCCTATAAAAATAAGTTTTCCTTTCCAAAAACATCTTTGGTATGTTTATTATGGTATCACATGGAGTACTACTATATTTAGGTGATCCTTTTAGGGCATATTTGGAATTTAGGATATTTAAGGAAAAAGATATAGGAAATAAAAAATGTAAAGTGTTATTTAATCTCTCTTAGCAATCCATTACAATATATTGATTTTTGGCAAAAGCACCTTTATTACACTGTGGTCGTCGAATTATAAGCATTGAGTCATTGTATTTTAAAAAAATACAATTGACCCACTGTATTTTTTAAAAATTTAAAATCGGGTCATTCCGTCCAAAAAATTGAATGAACGTTAAACTTTTTCTTCTATTTTTACACTTGGCTTTTAAACCAAAAATAAAAAAATAATAAAATACTGATATGGCTTCCAACATAGATTTTTTTTCTCTTTCCTCTTATTCATCTAAAACCCAACAAATTCTTCCTCCTCTTCTTCATCTTCAACCTATAAAATCAATTCAAATTATTTGCATAGATCAACTTCTTAAGTACAAAACTCATAATGGAGTAATAATTTTCTAAATCTCATCACTTTTTTAAACCCAACGATCTCTCAGATCAATTCAAACCACTTTTTCATACCCAACGATCAATTCAATCCCCTATAATTTTCTAAATCTCATAAGATCTTCAAAAACAAAAACCCACCACTCCAAAAAATTTCAGATCTAGGAGTAGCAACAGATGAGCTTGACGTGTTCTCAGATTTGTGCCCAGAAATTCTCCGAGAGCAGGGGAGATCGATTGGGATTTCAATATTCTTTGTGTCCATGATCTCACCCACTTTACACAAATGTAGCCAAACAAAAACTCACCAAAGCCCTAGAAATCTCACCCTTCTCTCATTTTCAATACCCATTGAAACTAACCTCATTACCCATAACTCAACACAAACCCACAAAATCCATCTTTCTCTCTCTAAAACCCCACTCATCTAGTACAAAGTACAGACACCATTTTCTCTCTGTGCTTATATAATATTGGAGTGTATAAATATATATGTAGATATATACATATGCATTCATGATTTGGGTCTCCAGAGACAATCTTGGGGTGGTGGTTAATGGGGTGTTTTATTTTTTAGCTGGCCGCCAGATTTGCCTTCTTTCCTCCTTCGCCGGAGACCTGGTCAAAAAATGGGACAACGACAAGCTAGTGGAGTCGCGATGTTCTGTTACTCGACACCAAAAGGGGCAACAAGATCGTAGCTTTTTATCTGAAAACCCTTATGCCAAGCTCTTTTTTTTGATCAGTTGTGAAGAAGAACCCCAAACTTATATATGTATGCTATAAGAAAATTATAGGGAATGATGATTTTGTTTTGATCGACTATGAAGAAATGTTTATAGGGAGTGAAGATTTGTTTTTATCTTATTATTTTAAGTTTATACATATTTTAACTTTTTTTTTTATTTTAATATTATACATATTATAAATATTCTCCACCTCATTTTTAGCATTTGCATACCATATCCATGTGTCTGCTTATTTGATTCCACGTCATTTTCTTGAATTTCTTTTTTTTAAATGCCATGTAAGAAATAAACATACATCCATTAAATTTGACGGAATGACCTGGTTTTAAATTTTTAAAAAGCACAGTGGATCAATTGCATTTTTTTAAAGTACAATGGCTCAATGTTTACAACTCGACGACCACAGTGGGGTAAAGGTGCTTTTTGCCATTAATTTTTGTATTCTTTTTAGTAATATTTTTTTCTAGGCCTTAACATGCCGCAAATATTCCTCTTGAAAGAAGGTACTTTCTGAAACGCAAACACATATTATCCATAGTTAATCACAAGGTCGGAGGTTCAAGTCCTTTTTCTAGCGTCATTGTTGATGTCATATTCTTTACCAAGTAAGATGTATTCAAATTGTAAACCTATACACAAGAGAGCACAATGTGACCAACGACCGGAGTCGCCGGGAAATCCCTCCAGTGTTTATAGACTCCACTGCACGTTTGCGTGAGGTGGTCGTCGCCCTGATCGTTTCTAGCAAAGTTGTAGGATGGATTGTTTGCAACACCTTAACCCCTCGCCTATATGTAGACGGTAATATTGGTACAATTGCTCGCATTCGAAAATCTGCGTTGAATGGACACCAACGACACCTTGACCCTTCGCTTATATTGAAGCGATAATTTCGGTACAATCGAAGATTGATGCGGTAGAAGATGTCACACACAACTATGTATTATTGTATGATAAGTCAAAGTTGAATATCAAAGAAAAACTAAGAAAATAACTTAGGAATTCTTCAAAGAACCAAAAGTAGAGAATAACCTCACAAGTATATTGAATAATGAATGAAGTGTTTCAATTACATCAATCGAGACCTCTATTTATACTACTCAAAATAATCCTAATCCTAATATGAATTACAAACCATAACCTTAATTTCTACAAGGAAGTAGAAATCAATTTGGAAAAGAAATTCCTATTTCTATAAAATAATAGAAACCTTATTTAGAAAATAAATCTAAACTGAAAAGAAATCCTAATTATAATAGAATTTGATAAGTATCTGTAAACAAATCCCTAAAAATTAGGCTAATAGAATCTGCCTAATATTTTAGGAAACAAAATATTTTTTCCTAAAATCCCAAAATCCTTGCCACGTTAAGATCTTTTGCCACGTGAAACTTGCTGCTTTCCTTTGCATGTAATCTAATTATGTAAAGTTAAAAAGGCCCAAATAATACTTGTTTTAATTTCCAAGCTTGATGGTTATAAAGCATATGATAATATATTGCCCACATATAAATAACTTGCTGATCAGGATTGTATCAAGTGTGTCAGTCTATAGTATTTTTAGACATTCAACTATATATGATATCTATTAGTCTAGAGAGATTACTTTACCTATGTGTATGATCCTATCAATTCTTATATATAAAGGCACGTCCAAGGATGACGTCAAATGACATCAGCAAATCAAATCAATTTGAAAAATCATTTTCTTCAACCCAGTTAATTTGATGATTCATCTCGGTTAAATTAAGTCGACGTCATCTTCCTTTCCATTCAATCGACATCTTCCTCTTTCTCTTTCATATCCAATTTCGAGGAAATCTTAAATTATAGATATAATTCGAATTCTCTCTTCCATGTCCTTTTTCCGTTCCATCTTCTAATGATTTGATATTTGACTTGCTGAGAACCAGAGCGTCCTCCCTCTCCCCAATTTCACAATCTCGCGATTCTCACATCCCTAATTTTACAATCTCTCTTGGTCTTCCTCTCCAAAATAAGCCACAACCTCAAAAAATAAAAGCTAAATAAGCGGTTGATGTAAAGTTTTTAGGGGTGAGGTTAGGGGTTTTCGGGCGACGAGGACGAGGTTAACTTCGGTAAGGGGATGAACAAGGCGGATTATGATTTTTTAGTTAACAATTCACAGATAAGGTATGATTTTTAATGTGGGTTTCTATGAGATTTTAATTATGTTTATGTTTATATAACTGTGTTCATATGAATCGAATTTCAGTTTGGGTTATTGATTTTATTATTGGGATTGTAATGTGGTATTCTTTGTCGAGTTGTTATGTACTAATAGAGTACATAATTCTTGCTCACCACATGTTTGATAAGTTGTAAATTGACATTTTAAACTTTAATGGGATGTGATGCAAAAATTGGTTCTGCCCGCTGATTAGGATTAGTTTGCATAGATTATGTAATTTTTTTGTTGACAAATTCTGGAGCCATTGGGGTTGGAATGAATTGCTGGAAAGCAAGATCATTTACTAGCTGGAAAGAAGAAGGTATGAATTTGTTTTTACATTCCAAATTTGATTGCTTTTTGAGTATAATTTTGATGGGTTTGTTTATTTTTGTTAATATTTTAAATTTATTGTTGTTTAGATTGTGAAATTTTGATTACATTCACAATTTGATTACTTTTATTGTACAAGTTATATGGATTTGTTGATATTCATGATAATCTGACCAAAGTCAGAGTTATGTGGAGTGTTTGATAGGCATTCAATACGAAGATATGTGAAAATCTTATTTTCTAAAAAGCTTTTGGAATAAATAATTGTTCATTCTGATCATAGCAGTAGATTATTACCTTCTGTTTGGCTCTTAACCCATTTATAAGATCCATTGAGCTACTTAGTTTTCGAAGCTGCTTATTAGCCCTTGCATACTCTACCGGTGAGGCTTATAGTTGTCTTTAATCAACATACCAAATTAACAAAACGGCATACACAGTTGAAATTTCAGTTCCACAAATGGAAATCAACAAGAAACCAAAAGATACAACAAACATTTTACATTAGAATCCAAATACACCCCACCACACCAGTCTTGTGAATTCAGATGTAAAGATTATTGTCCATTAGTTTTCAGGTGAACCAACTCTCCTTTTAAAACAGGATCTTATGTATGCTCTTTATTACAACATTGCTATTTTCTGTTCTGTTTGTATACTATGATTAGGACTTTAAGAAAGTTATTCAAGGTAGATGCAGCTGATTACATGTTATCCATTTGTGGGAGTGAGGCCCTTCGAGAACTCTCCTCTCTAGGGAAAAGTGGCAGCTTCTTTTACTTAACCAACAACAATCGTTACATGACCAAAACAATGAATAAATCAGAAGTAAAAGTGAATACATCATCTTATTTGGTGGTTCATTTTGCATTTGTTTTTTCGAGGTTATTTTTAATTTTACCAAAAGTAATTTTCGGATAGAAAATATTTTGCATTTCTATAGTGTTTTTCTTTTCCTTTCCTATTATTTGCTTTAAGTTTAATATGTAAAAATCTATTATGAAATTGTTATATTTTTTTACCAATTGCTTTTTCAAAAATTGAATCGATACTTGGTCATTATATGTGAAATGCATTTTGTTTTTCTGTTGGGGACTTGCAGTAGACAAGTATGATAGTCAACTATTCAGCATTGTTTTTATGCTGTTTGTTATTTCCGACATTATATATATTTGTATGATAGAAAATTGTGTGCTATAAATACAAACGAGAAAGAAAATAAGAACATGGGGATTGAATCTAAAGAAAAGCTCAGAAGCAAATGTTTTACACCTCATATAAGTTATTTTTAGGTTTATCAGTTCATATTTGTGATAAAATAGGCTTACCAATTTATTGTGTTTGAAACAGGTTCCATTGCATCCAAGAATTGTTACAGCCATTAAATTAGCACATGCTCTTGGGTATTTTCCATTTCTTCAATCTATAATAGAGTTCAATTAGTCCCATACTCCGGTCAGTTATATTTGACTTCGAAGTTCGCCACATATATATCAAAATTTAGTAGTTTTTTCTACTTTGTATTACTACTTTGAGGATTCATAATTTAAGTGAAATCTAAAAATTTTCCATAATTATTCATATAGCATTGCTACTTAATTAGGTTGGTTAGTGCATTTCAACTGTTTGATGAAATAAGACTGAGTGGATGTTCTTAGAGCATTCACAACAGTTTTTTTATTTTTATCCCTACTCTGCAGTATATTATGTCATTCTGTAAAATAGGGATTCAATTTTTTTACTATGTACCCAACAGGTTCCTTATATTAATTCTTTAAATAATAAAATTTTAAATTTAAAAGTTAAAATTTGAAAGTTCCAACCGTCAAAACATCAAATTAATAATAATTTTATAATTTATAAAAGAGACAGTATAATTTATCAATTATATTTTACTGTAAAATAATTTTTATTTTATTTTAAATTTTAAATAATTTATGGAGTGTGTATTGAATGGATTGTAGCTGCAAATGTACATAATATCAATATTAACTTTTAAAAAATTAATTTGTGATATTTTTAAATTTAAATTTAATATGATTAATTTAAATTTTGAAAATAATAAATTTTATAATTATTAGTACTTTTATAATATTTATAATTATATTGATATAAATTAAATAAATTTATATCAATTTTAAATTGGAATATGTTTGAAATTAATTTTTAAAAAATAAGTCAATATTAATTTTATAATTTGAAAATATTGAAGTAGTAAAAAATATCAAGATGTGTATGACTGATGAGATGTCCAATTAAATGAGGGTGTAAAATATCATTTTGTATATATAGATAATAGTCTTTTGACTCCCTTATACTGGGGAGTAAAATCCTATATAGGGATTAAAATAGAGACTCAAATAAGGATAAAGAAATTGTTGAATAATGTTATGTTGATATATTCTTCAAAATTGGGAATAGAGAGTTGATTAGGAAAACTGTTATGAATGCTCTTATGCTTTAATTAATAAAATTTTCAAACTATATCAACTAGAATATATAAAAAGACAATAAGTCTTGATCATATTGTTGGCTAATTGGGCTTCTCATGAAAAAGTCTTTTTAGGCTTCTATGAGTTATATTTCCATAAAATATTTAGTGTTTTTGTTTATTGGACCCAGCTTAATAAAACCATATCCTAACATGGTCAATTCTTGCATAAGATATTGGGTCAAGTTTAACAAGAAGTTCATCCCTTTGTTCCTCACAGGTTACTTTTCGGGGATATATATTTTGAGTAAACAATCGCCCAGGCTAAGTTAGCAAATTATATGTTTTGCCAAAAAAATTCTTAAATTCTATTGCTAAATCAGGCCCTCAAATGGGCTTTAATTTTATGAACAGAAGCTGACGAGTTGGAAATATGATATCAACAGTACTCATTTTTGCAAACTGAATGTGGGCTGGACTGCAGTGAGCATGTATCCTTGACGGCGGACATTTACTGGCCAGAAATTCATGGTTAAATTTAGCCATGCCTAGCCCATTTAGAGTAGGCCCAGACTAGGCGCAAAGGGGCTTAATTGCATACAAAATGGAGGAACTTTTGACAACCTCAATATTTTCTTTAAACTCTTCCTTCTCTTGTAAAATTTAGATATGGTATCACCAATTTTAAAAATACGGTAATTTTATTTAATAAATAGTCAAAAATAAATACTTTAATTCACAAAATAATTTTAATTAGGTACTCATATTTCAAAAAAAGTAAAAGATCGACAAACAATTAAAAATTGCCTAAAATTACAATCACATATTTAGAATAAATAAATTATAAACGCAAATAAATGGCGATCTTGCTTTATATTTTAGAAATTATACAAGTGATATATATCTAGAGAAATGCTTGTAAACTAAAAACTAATTATGAAAGCGTGAGCTACAACAATTGAACATTTTCCACCACAAACTGTTTTCATTTCAAAATGGAAGATATGGAACCTTCACCTTTAAAGTTCAATTTTAAGGGCTAAACAATCTCCAAAAACTTGACTTATATTAAAGACCCACAACATCAGGGATTCATGGCATTTGTTGTTGTTACATATTCGGACTTCGGCATGCTATAAAACGTTACAACTCCAGCTTTTGACGATCGGACTTCAGTTATTGGACTTCGGGTCTCGTCAAAGTGTCAATCCAAATGACGGATCAATGATGCGAACTCTATACTAGACCGTAAGAAATAGTCCCACATCGGTTGCAAATGTAACTTGGTGTGGGTTGATATAGGCCTTAGCTTATCCCCTTGGATAGCTAGCTTTTCAAGGTGGATCAAAGGGGTTAAGATTTGTATCATTAGTCCTGTGGAAATGACTATCTAGAATGACTATCTAGAGGGCCGAATTAAAATATTTCTAACTTCTAGAGTTAAACACGATCAAACTTCTTATCATCATTGAAAACCAGCTCCCAAAACAGCCTAAAGACTTTAGTATACCGAAAGTAACATATTTCGGTAAAGCAAGAATCTAGCTAAGCCCGTTGTACCCGGAACTTGCGTAAAACTTTCAAAGCGAGAAAGTCTTTAGCTAAAACACCCCAAAACGGCCAACAAAGGTATCAAGTCTTTGGCATAAAAGCTAAGCATGTCGTATCCGAGCTAGCGTCTTCGTCTAAATCTCTAAAATGGCCTAAAGGTCAATTTCTAGAGTTAAACACGATCAAACTTCTTATCATCATTGAAAACCAGCTCCCAAAACAGCCTAAAGACTTTGGTATACCGAAAGTAACATATTTCGGTAAAGCAAGAATCTAGCTAAGCCCGTTGTACCCGGAACTTGCGTAAAACTTTCAAAGCGAGAAAGTCTTTAGCTAAAACACCCCAAAACGGCCAACAAAGGTATCAAGTCTTTGGCATAAAAGCTAAGCATGTCGTATCCGAGCTAGCGTCTTCGTCTAAATCTCTAAAATGGCCTAAAGGTCAATTTCTAGAGTTAAACACGATCAAACTTCTTATCATCATTGAAAACCAGCTTTCAAAACAGCCTAAAGACTTTGGTATACCGAAAGTAACATATTTCGGTAAAGCAAGAATCTAGGTAAGGCCGTTGTACCCGGAACTTGCGTAAAACTTTCAAAGCGAGAAAGTCTTTAGCTAAAACACCCCAAAACAGCCAACAAAGGTATCAAGTCTTTGGCATAAAAGCTAAGCATGTCGTATCCGAGCTAGCGTCTTCGTCTAAATCTCTAAAATGGCCTAAAGGTCAATTCAAAGCCTTCGAGTCTTTGACACAATAAATGAAGCTTCCGAACCGACAACCAAAGTGTTCAGAATATCAACAACAATGTGGAATACCAGCACTGAAGGAGAACCCTATTACACAAAATCATCAACATCAAAGGGCCCACGCCCATGTGCTAATGTCAGAGGGCCCACACTTTAAAATATGAGACTCATCCACATGAGTTTGAAAAGAAAGAAAGCCATAACTCATCAACTTTTCTCTGCTCCCACCGATAAAAAAAGGAAACTAATCTACAGCAATCGGTTGTTGCAACAACCGGTATTAAATCCAGCCGCTAGACTTAGTAGCGGCTTGTAAAGCACAATTCGTTGGTCAAAGAAAAAATGAAGTCAGTCCCAAAATGAAGTAAGTCCCAAAAAAATAATGAACCCAAAACCGCTGTACTTAGTAGCGGCTGAAAGACTAAATTTTGTCCCAATTATCATGTCACTTTCATCATATTAAACTTATAATAAATTATATTATTATAATAATAATATTAATATAATGATATATTAATAATAATAAATAAAATTATAAATAATATTAAAGATAATTAATTGTTTGATTCAATAAATATGATAATATTAATAATAACTAATAATAATATTAATTGTTTGATTTATTATTAATAATAATAGTAATAATATTAATTGTTTTATTTAATAACTAAAATTATAAATAATAGTAATTGAATTTAAGGTAATAATAATAATATATTGTTATTCTTTTTATTATTACTATTATTATTATTATTATTACTATTATTATTATTAGTAATACTATTAATATTAATACTATTAATTAAATTTTATTATAATTACTATTATTATTAGTAAATTTTATTATTACTATTATTATTATTATTACGAATTGGGTATTAGCTATATGTACCTGTTAGCTAGTATTTTACTTGATGTTGAAGACAAAAGCAAATTAGGAAACGGAAAACGAGGAAAAAAAAGAGTCAGACGCTCTAAGCAGTAGCGGCCCTGAGGGAAAAAAGGAAATTCAACAATTTGGGACAAAGTAAATCAGCCGGTACTTTCAATTTGGGAAAAACAAAAATAGAATCAGCCGCTTCAAGCTTCACCGGCTGTGCACAGAACACGAAATTTGGAACAGAAAACAAGAAAGAAAAAAAAAGAACCAGCCGCTCCTACAGTTTGTCATTTAATAATAACAAAAATTATAATAATAATAATAATAATAATAATAATAATAATAATAATAATAAAGTAATTGGAACGGAAAACGAGGAAAATAATAAGAACCAGGAAAATAATACTACTTCCGTGTCATAATAAGTGATGTTTTAGAGTTGGGCACAATCATTAAGAAAATAATTGTATATCATTAAATATAGTATCATTTGTCTATAATACCCTTTGTGTTAATAAGGAGGAAAAGAGAGTTAACAGCATCTGGGTATTGAAGTAGGAGTAATGAGGGATAATTTTGAAAATATTGTAATTAATGCTCCTAGATTTCTTAAAACATCAAATAATTTGGGACAAATAAAATCACCTAAAACATCACTTATTATGGGACGGAGGTAGTAATAATAAAGGACTTTCAAGTTTGTCATTTAATAATAATAATTAGAATGGAAAACGAGAAAAATAATAAGAACCAGCCTCGTCATCATGCTTTAGTAGAAGGAAAAAAAATGAGATTCAACAATTTGGGACAAAAGACTTTCAATTTGGGACAAACAATTTGGGACAAAAAAAGGAGATTTAGCCGCTCAAAGCAGTAACGGCTTTGCACGGCACACGAGAATACTTTGCTTTAATTTTTTTTTCCGTTCCCTACTTTGCTTTTGTCTTTAACATCAAGTAAAATGCTACTCCTAATGGCTAATACCCAATTCGTAATAATAATAATAATAATAGTAATCATAAAATTTAATCGTAATAATAGTAATACTATAATTTAATAATAGTAATTATAATAAAATTTAATTGATAGTATTAATAATAATAATAATAGTAATTATAATAAGAATAATAATAGTAATAATAAAAAGAATAACGACCTATTATTACTATTACTATTATCATTAATATAATTACGATTATTATTATTAATACTATTTTTTTATCCCTAACAGCTACACATAGTAATAATAATAATAATAATAGAATTAAATTTAATGTAATAATAATAATAAATTGTTATTCTTTTTATTATTACTATTATTATTATTATTATAATTACTATTATTATTATTATTATTATTACTATTAATATTATAAAAATTATAATTACTATTATTATTATTAAATTTTTTTATTACTATTATTATGATTAAATTTTATTATTACCATTATTATTATTATTACGAATTGGGTATTTGAAATTAGGAGTAGCATTTTACTTGATGTTCAAGACAAAGGCAAAGTAGGCAACGAAAAAAAGAAGAGCCAGCCGCTACTACCACTACCGACTTTGCACAGAACACGAGAAAAAAAAGCAATTTGTCAGCCTTGTGTGCACGAGTTTCAATTATGAACAATACTTAATATTCACCAATTTGTCTTGCTATGACTTTTAATTTAGGACCTTTTAATTTAGGACTTTTAATTTGGGACATTTATTAATTGGTGAAAACAATATTACCGTTTTATTAATTTTTATGAATGGATTATGAGGAAAAAAATAGTATATATTAATAATTCTTAAATCTCATAAATCAAAGATAAATGATAAAAAAATATAAATTTTTTTTTTTTGTTTTATATTACAACCACTTTGTCAGATTTTTTTTACTTTGATTAATTATATTTGGGTGTACAGTGCAATTGACAAAATAAGCCTTAAATTCAATTCAAATATACATTGAAGAGCATTGGGAAGGAGCAAATGACAAAAAAAGAAAAAGTGACTGACATTAATAAAGTGGCTGGATGGTATTGATCGACCGCTCTAAGTTGGAGCGGCTTCTTCCTTTAAAATGTTGATGTTTAAAATTCAATATAATAATAATTAATATTACAAAAATTATTTAAAAAATAGCAACAACAACAACAACAATAAAAAAATTATTTTTGTTATTATTATAATAATTAGTATTAATAATAATATGATGTTATTATTATTATTATTTTATTATTATTACTAGTATTATTATTAATATTATTGTTATTTATTTAATAATAATATTATGTTTAATACAATAATACATGAATCCTACAATAATACAAGGACTCGGCATTAAGACATTTTAATTGAAGACATGCATGCATTGGGAAGGAGCATGACAGAAAAGATATGACAAATAGAAAAGACATGACAATGACAAACATGACAAAAAGCAAAAAACCACGGTTGAAATCCGTGCCGACCGCTGCTTGTAGTAGCGGCTTCTTCCCTTTACTTAACCCCCCCTATTATTTCACCGGTTATTCAATCTGCTAGCAACCACCTAAAATTACTTGGAACCGGAAGTGGAAAAACATAAAGAGGAAAGGAAGAAAAATCGGAGAAGGTCTCATCTTGAAGTAAGATTTTTTATTATGTTGTAATTATTATTATTATTATATTATTTAAATGTAATTGTTGTGATTAACTTGTTTAATGTTATTATTATATTATTGTCATTTTTATTGTTGTGGTTATTATGCTTAATGTTAATGTTAATGTTGTTATTATTATTATTATTATTATTACTATTATTATTATTATTATTATTATTATTATTATTATTATTATTATTATGGTGATTATTATTATTATTATTGGCATTGTTATTATTGTGAATATTGTTAGTATTGTTGTTGTTTTTTGTTGTTGGTATTATTATTATTATTATTATTATTATTATTATTATTATTATTATAATTATTACTATTATTATTATTATTACTATTACTATTATTATTACTATTATTATTATTATTATTATTATTATTATTATTATTATTATTATTATTATGGTGATTATTATTATTGTTTGGATATTCTTTGCTAGACAAAGGAGAGAAATTTTCTTTTTTTGAGTAGTCAATAAATTTTTGTAATGGTTGTGGCTGAATTGAGATTCTTTAGTGGCAACTAACCATATTTAGGCAAGAAAATCTTTTTTTTTGTTTTTAAAATTTTTAAGATAAAAGTTTTATTATTTGCTTTATCTTACTTTGTTACTCTAAAGTAAATCAATTACAAGCCCATTTGTTTTAATCTTTGTATAGGTCCTTTTTGTTGGAATTAATAACGAAATACCTGTCATTGTTATTGTTAATATTAATATTAATATTGTTGTTATTATACAACTTTATAATACATTAAATTTAATGTAATAATATTAATATTGTTGTTATTGTTAATATTAATATTAATATTGTTATTATTGTGAATATTGTTAGTATTGTTGTTATTATGTTTTTATAATAATAGTTATAAAATGAATATTATTATTGGGATCTATTATTACCATCCTTGTGAAATTTTCATTCGTCCTATGTAAATATTGTTTGAAATCATGTGGAATTTGATGCTCTCCAAGGACATGAATGCATTGAGTTTAGTAGCTTTCTACATCTCATTTATACATATACTGGCAAGATTCTGTTTGATATTTTAATACTTGTCTCATTATTTGATTGCTCTAGTCATCCTTACAATGATTAAATTTATGAGACATATAATTCATCCAACAACACAAGTTAGCATATGTTATACATTCTGAAAATGGAAACCAACACATTGATTAAGATACTTTTTGTAATTAAATGTTTAAGATCTCTAAGTTTGTAATTTATGGATATTTATCTTTTCTGGATATTTTTATTATTATTATTAATATTATTGTTATTGTTATTGTTAATAATATTATTATTGTTATTATTTGTAATGCTAATAATTAGTGTTATTGTTGTTGTTATTATTATTATTGGAATTTGATGCTCTCCCCAAAATATTATTGGAATTTGATGCTCTCCCCAAAATATTGTTGTTGTTGTTATTATTAGTGTTAATATTAATAATGGATTATTGTTGTAATTTTAGGTCAAGGATGGACAGCTGGGATTATGGACCAATTAACCAACGTGTTCTGTATGATCAACAAAATCACGTCTCAGATGATGTATATCAAGGGAAAGAGAGGGGAAAATTATGCTCGAGTCAATATACCGATCAAAAATATAATCAATGGAACTTGACAAAAGAGCAAAAAATTCTTCTGGATAAAAGTGGGTTTGGGGTTTTTCAATTTCGAGGGGTTATACCCCAAACTGACCTTGGTCTGATATCTGCCCTGGTGGAGAGGTGGCGGCCGGAGACCAATACCTTTCATTTAAATGGTGGAGAAGCAACAATAACGTTAGAGGATGTCCACTTTATTTTGGGATTGCCAGTGGTGGGAAAACCCTTAACAAGTCCCCTATCTGAGACCCCCTGGTCTTACTTTAGAGATTGTTTTGGAGATGAATTAGCTGCTGAATATGCTAGCTCCAAAAAACAAAGTGCAGTTTCATTAGTGTGGTTGCACGAAAATTTTAATAATTGTCCTGAGAAAGCAAGTAAAGATGTCGTAGGCAGACACACAAAGGCCTACATGTTGTGGTTGTGTGGGACAATATTATTCCCAACTAGGAATAAGAATAGCGTGCACCCAAGATATATATCTTTTATTGCCAACGCTAAATATTGTGTCATGTACTCCTGGGGGGCGGCATTGTTAGGATATTTGTATAGGTCTTTATACACTGCTAGTAGAAAAGGAGTCAAATATATTAATGGGTGTGTCACACTGTTACAAATTTGGGCCTATGAGCGTGTACCTATTGGACGGCCAAACCCTTGGCCACAATCAGACTTATGGTTGCCTAGGGCCTTAGCATGGGCATATTATGGAACTCACAGTTACCCTGGTAGACGAGAGGATCCCCATCACCATTTGTCATTTTATTGGGGGGAGTTTGATATTGAGTCTACGTGGGAGGTGGTTTGGCGACCTTACATAAGGTGGGATGATAAATTCATTGAGTTTAATTTTGAAGGGAGGT